>JAQQSU010005667.1:0-13735 GCA_028627135.1 Pseudochirops cupreus | reverse complement strand
ATTTTTTCCTAGGGAGTTCTCTGATAGCTTGTTCAATTTCTTTTTCTGAAATGGGGTTGTTCAAGTAATTTACTTCCTCTTGAGATAGTCTGGGCAACTTATATTTTTGTAAATATTCATCCATTTCACTAAGATTGTCAAATTTATTTGCATACAATTGGGCAAAATAATTCCTAATTATTGTTTTAATTTCCTCTTCATTGGAGGTATATTCACCCTTTTCATTTTTGAGACTCAAAATTTGGTTTTCTTCTTTTTTTTTATCATTTTGACTAAGGGTCTATCAATTTTATTGGTTTTTTCATAAAATCAACTCTCAGTTTTATTTATAAGTTCAATAGTTTTCTTACTTTCAATTTTATTAATCTCTCCTTTGGTTCTCATTATTTCTAATTTAGTATTTATTTGGGGATTTTCAATTTGTTATTTTTCTAGCTTTTTCAATTGCATGCCCCATTCACTGCATTTTAAACCCAACAAAAATTGTTCCCAAGTTACTTTCCTATAACACATTAATTTTTCAAAAAGTCAAAAGCAAATTCTTACAAAATGAATGTAGCAAAAGCCATTCATAGTACACCTGTCATTACAAAAATCTACCAGAGAGTTTTCCTTCCAAAAATGAGTATCTAGCCCTCATAAGCAGCTTTAAAAATATGGCAATAGAGTTGATACTACTGGAATAGGATCACTCAGAAGAGTCAGGATACCTCCTACTCCAGAGATCTCTTCCTTATCAGGGGTATTCAAACCAGGTGAATTGACAGGAAATAGAAAATTGAACTTCCCAAATGATAACTCTTCCTCTGAAACAAAGCAGCTTTTAGTAAGGCCATTATAGATAATAATCTGCTGGAGAGAAGAATCCAACTGATTCCTTTCTAAATGAATGATGTCCTTTCTAAATGAAGTTATGAAGTCTAGTTCTACTTATCTCATTCTATGAAATAAATTATCTGAGTAGACAGCAGTACACACGATTTAAAAATCACATTTTCTAGTGGTAGATTAGCATGATTAATGAAGTATTTGTGTCCACTGGATTTCCCTAAAGTAGACAAATCACTACATTTATAATCCAACACCTAATAACTTGAAGAATACTTACATTGTCTTTGCAAATCTAAACCATACTAACCATCCTTTGAAAGTGATGACTTCAGCGTGATTATATTCACACGATTGTAACTACTACCATATGAAATAATCTTTGTATAGACTTTTATTTTCAAATACGTATTTTCCACAAAGTTATACTTATCTGATGACCTCCATATCTGTTGCCAACTGACCAATTAAAAGGATTTTAAAACTTTCCATTGAAAATTTGAATCCTAATTTCAGCCTCTTCCCTCCTTATCAGTCAGTCAACATGCATTAAAAACACTTATTATGTGCCAGCAACACTTCATGTAATTTTTTCCAAAAATGTGTAGAGGTATGAAAAGGCTTCCCTTCTTAAATCAAGGTTGAAGAGATGACAGAATAAAGAAAACTGTAGCTTGATGAGGATAATTACACCAATTTTGTACCATCTGTTAATTCATGAGGAAGAAGGTTGTACAATCTTAAGATTTTCAGAATGACCCGGCTTCTTCAATCTGTACATCAGATAAAGAAGAAACCTTATTTTTTTTTCCTCAGAATCATTCAGAAATTTCTTCAGATGGAGCAAACTAATTAATAAAATAGGATATTTCCTGCTAAGTTTGACATGAGCAAATAAAGTTAAGACTTTTAAGATTAAAAACCTAAACGTGATTAACTTTCCCCCTAAGAATCCCTAGTTAAACTAAAATCATTTCTAGTACATCACTAATATTTCACGCCTTATAGCATCTAATGTACAGAACAACTTTAATTATGCAAATCAGATTTCAGTTCTACATATATAATACAGGAGGGACAAGTCAATACAAACATGTATTTCTGAATATTATTTTTACTATTTAATTTTGCAGTCCTTACAGGTTCACAGAAATTTCAACTCATATTACTGAAATATTCAGGTCACTAGGGGCATACGCAAGAAAATTTCTTGGCAGTACCTACCCTTATCACTACAGGTGGTCAAAAACCAAAATGATTATTTTCTAAATAAAACTGCCTCAAATGCAGGCATACTGCCAATAAAAAGCCATACAGCCAAGCTGAATCTATTCTTGGTAACAAGTTAACTTACTGTAAATGTATTTTCCCCCTACAACTCTATAGCCACCCTTTAATTTTACATGCTCACCATGGTAACTGCATTTAGCATGGATCTGATTGTAAAAACTGCTTGTCACTTCTTTTAACACAGATAAATTACCTTATACACATGGGGGAAGCACTCTTTTACATAAACAATGTAAAACAAGGGACAAGGAGCATATCTACCTATGGTAGCCTGGGTGTCTAGCTCTCTTTATGTGGCCAATCCCTTTGCACCCCACAGTTGGGCACCCTCCTTGCTCAGAGGCTTCCACCAATTCCAGAGGACCTATGGAAGAAAAGTAAGAAAAGTTATTCAAGTGATCACAGAGCTGAAGAAGGAGTGAGAACAGAGGTCAGAGTAGAGAAATAAACTGTCTAAAATCCATCTTCAGCTGATACTTTGCCTTACATTTGCAGAGTAATGAAAATGTTCAGTTTTTAAAGATGCTTTGAAAGTCTGTCCTTTTATCCAACTCAAGGATGCCTCAAGTAAGCCTGTTCTAACATTCCTACTGAACCTTTATTCTAGCAATCAATAAACTAATCAAGAACGATTTATTTAGTGATAATGATGTTCCAAGTACTGTGCCAAGCTCCAAGATGCAAAGAAAATGCAAAAATAGTGCCTGAGATGAAGGAGTTTATATAGGCTCATGGGAGACAAAGCATATAAACAATGGCACATGCAAGGTCAATACAGAAAGTGAAAGATGGCTTTAATTTTGACTTAGTCCTTGTCCAGATAATCACAAATTCAGGTTGAATTTTGTATCAATGAGTTCCTATAACAAGTGTTTTATTCTATACTTTTACATCAAATCAGTATTTCAATCTGCCCAGATTTAGTAGGTCTGTCTATCTCTCTCCTTTCTCTCTCTCTCTCTTACTCTCTCTCTCTCTCTCTCTCTCTCTCCTCTCTCTCTTCTCTGCCCCATCATTTCCCTTTCCCCCTAGCTATCTCTCTAGGGAGTGGGGGAGAGGGGAAAAGGATATAAGGCAGTACTTGACCAATGATTTCACTGGTATTAGAAACTCCTTAGACCATGGCAGATGAACACTCACTTCCCAATAGTCTTAGAGAGTAGCCTGAGGCACTGAAAGATTCAGAGTCTTGTCCAGAACCACATAGCCAATGTGTATCAGAAGCTGTATTTGAACCCAGATCTTTCTGACTCATGAGGCCACCCTTCCTGTCTTTTTTCTGTTTAGATTAAATTAATTTAGCTAGTATTAATTTAGTTAGCATTTTTTAGGAACTATGAAGATCTAGTCACACATTCCAATTCAACTTTTTAATTACTTTGAAAATTTCCAATTACAATCATACTCTAATCCAAAAGGAAGCATGGCATTGTGAATAGAGAATTAGTCTCAATATAGGGAGGGCCTGGGTTCAAGCTTCATTTTTGATATATTCTTGCTATGTGACCCTGGGAGGTTTACTTAAACTCTATCTATCTATCTATCTATCTATCTATCTATCTATCTATCTATCTATCTATCTATCTATCTATATATCTGCATTGCTAGAGATTTCCTAACAAGAAGTTTCCTATACCAACAAAAGGGCTATATTTTCCTTATTCTTATGTCAGATTCATAAAGAAAGCTAAGATTCCTGCCAAGTTCCTGCCCCCATCCCTATTTTAAAGCTTTCTTTAAAAAAAAATCCTGTACATCTTGCAAAGTATTATCACTGAATCTATTTCATAACTGATAAAACTCCCATATGCGTTTATTAGTGCACTGGCTGAATAACCTTTCATTAAAGCTTTTCAAATCCCTTTAATATAAAAGGCTTATATTAAATCTATTTTTACTTCAAATACATATCAATGTAACAGACAAAGCAAAAGGTCATACACAATAAAATACGTTCTCCTGAAGAAATTGTGTTCATACCTATCTTTTCTATCACTCAAATCAAGAAACATTTATTAAATACTTAAAGAGAATTCTAAATACTCTGCTAGGTGGTCAGGATATAAAAATCTAAAACAATATGGTTCTTGCCCTCAAGAAGCTTAAGATCTTCTATATGTGCAACACAAATAAACATTAGAACATGATTAAGAGTATATGAGACATAAAAAAAGAACACACAATTACTAAGGAGTCACTGTGTGCCAGGCACAGGTGTTAGTGAAAAAAGTACAAAGAATGAAGCAATCCCTATTCCTGAGGAATTTACATTGCAATGGAAGAAAAAAATAGATACACACACGTATAAATGTACACGTATGTGTATACACATATACACATGTATATACAGCAAAAATATAAAGTGAATAAGAAATACAAACCATTTGAATATAACGTCAAAGGGAAGGTTGTGAGACATTCAAGGAGATGGGCCAAGAAAGGTTTTGTGGAGGAGGTGGCATCTGAACTGAACCTTAAAGGAAGACTATTCCCACAGGTGAAACTGGAGGAGTACCCAGTTAAGGGGAAGGAGATACAAATGCACAAAGTTAAGAGGGCAAGAGAAAAAAATCAGGAAATGGTAAATAGTTTAGTGCGGCTGAAATGCAGGGTAGATAAAAGGCAGTATGAAATAAGGTTGAAAAGTTGGCTTGTGGCCAGACAGGCATGAAACTTAACCACCATGCAAAGGACTGTATTTTAGTGAACAAGCAATGGAGTTAAAAATGAAATGAAAGAGAAATGATGGACTCAAGAGGCAAAATAATACATGTATTTTTGAACATGGACAATGTAGGAATTTGCTTTGTGTATTTGTTATCAAAGTTTTCCCTTTTTTAATTCAATAGGGACATAAGGAAGGTGAAAGAAAAAAGAAAATAAATGCTTGTTAATTTTTTTAATTTAAAAGGAACAAAAACACAAGCAATGAGGAGCCACTGAAGTTTTTTGAAAGGCTAGCTTGCTAGATGATAGATACATAGATAGATAGATAGACATATAGATAGATAGATAGATAGATAGATAGATAGATAGATAGATAGATGGATAGAGAGAGAGAGAGATAGAAGGATAGATAGATGATAGATAGATAGATAGATAGATAGATAGATAGATATAGATATACAGATATATTGATACACACACACAGGAGGATTAGTTTGGCAGTGTTGTGAACAACAGAGAAAGATAAGACTAAAAACAAAAAGAAATTAGGAAACCATCGCAACAGTCAAGGCAAAAAACAATGAGGTCCTGAACTAGGTTGGTGGGTGTGGAAATGGAAAGAAATGGAAAGATGTAGGACATATTGTTCCCAAATACTGTTTCCTAAAATAATGACTGTAATTCTTGGCTGTATGAAAGTGAAATCAGTCAACACACTAAATCAATTATGAAACGTCAAAAACAACCATAAAATAAGGAAAGTTAAAAACAGAAATAATATGATAAGAATTCAATGATAGCACCTTCTAAAAATGGGGGTAGGGAGGGAAGGGGATCTATTTCTTTATGGATAGAAAAAAGAAAGAACTGGCAATTCAGGTTTGAAAGACTGTGGAGTTGAATGAAACAGATATCAGGTACATTGGTCTTGTCCCAAACTCCCTTTCTCTGCCCTTAGAAATTTCTCCTTCAGACTTATGATGAAAAATGCTATCTCTTGTCAGAGGAAGAAATGATGGAGTCTGAATGCAGACTGAAGCATGCTTTTTTTACTTTCTTTATTATTCTTGGGTTTTTCTGGTCTGTTTCCTTTTGCAACATGGCTAATATGGAAACGTTTTACATGACTACATGTATATACTACATATCACGCTTGCCTTCCCAAAAAAAGAGTTGGGAGGAAAGGGAGGGTGAAAATTTGGAACTCAAATTCATAAAAAACAAATGTTAAAAATTTTTGTTTACATGTCACTGAGAATTTTTTTTTAATTAAAAGGAGGAGGCACATCTTGACATTATTTTCTTTCTTAACTTTAGTTTTATTTTACATTACTATTTCAACTTATCTATTATTCTCCTGGTTATAACATGTCAGCAAGTCCAAATGTTCCCCATTTCCCACTGCTTGGGAAATAACACTATTAAAATCAATAGCTCACTAAAAAACCTCTCAACTCCTAAGCTGGCCCCAACAGCTCCACGTATATGAGTCATTTTATCCCTGTGGATATGTATCTTAGCACAAACATTTCTGGTCCACAAATTTCTGATATTGTAGACCCTTAGGTTTGGGGGAGGATATGGCAATAGAGAATAAATGAGAAGGCCAGTCATTTTGCCTCTTTATATGTCTCAGTTTTCCAATACATAAAATGGGGGTGATAGTGTCTCCTCCCAGCTAATGTCAATATCTCAAGGCAAAGTAATTTGTGAAACTAAGAGAAAAGTTTAAAATGGATAAGAAGGGTTAGGTTGACAAGGGATAATCCAACAAACCACAAATGCCTAGTTATTTCTTTAAGCCTTAATAATTTTTAAGGCAGTGAGGGGGCCCAATGGGTAGAGGGTTGGAACTGGAGTCAGGAAGACTCAATTTCAAATCTTGACACACACTTCCTAGCTGTGTGAACTTGTCCAAATCACTTGACATCATTCATCCTCACTTCCCTCATCTAAAACATGGATAATAATGGCATTTGTCTCTCAGGCATTTTGATGATCAAATAAGATGCGTATCTAAAATACTTTTCAAACTTTAAAATCCTAAACAGATGCTAGCTATTATTATCGTTCTAAGTTCTCTTACTAAGAGGAGGCTGAAGAGGATGTCCTGTTTTTGCACACCAGCCAACTGGATGGATGTCAGGAGAATCTGCTTCAATCCAGTAATCATAGCTATTACTCCAGCCATCAAAGTGCACCTAGAGACATAAGAGAAGATAAACAATATATTTCAGAGAACAGGAATAAGAAATAAGAACAATAATAATAGGAAAAAGTTTCTGTCTACATTAATAACTCATTTTATTTTGATTTTTCAATAAATGCTAATGTCTATTATCCTACTCAAAAGAATCTAAAATTATTTTTCTCTATTATATAGCCTCAAAGTATTAAAAAAAATAAGAAACATCATACTGTAAAGTCTGAAGCAGAGAGATCTTGAAAAAATAAATTAAACCTTAAGTATGCTATTCACTTGAGTTTAGTTGGAAACAAAATGGGTATTTTAAAATTTTAAGTAAAAATTATGTCTGCAGGATAACAATTACTGATGCAATCAACATTTCATTTTTTGATACTGATATCTAAAAAACATGCATGACTGATTGGAGAATGATGCTTGGCCCAAGTATCAAAAGGAAGAATTCCCTCATGATGATGGATTAAAAGCCTACATGGTCACCAGCTGTAAAGACAGGAGATAACCGTGGGTGGTGGTGAAACCTAATCTACTTAGTAGCTGGCTGAAAGCTATTTCTCTTTGCTCCTTTTTTTGTTTTATTGATCTGTTTAGTTATTAAGGGTGACTCTGTTTGTCTTCTTTTACCCTCTTTTCCTAGCTCCCTTCACCACCAGGAGCTATAATGAAAGGAATTACTTGGCTTATCTTTTAGCAAAATAGTTAAAAAGATATATGCAGTTTCTAACTTAAAACAGGTTGTGTTCCAAAAATTCCTCTACAACTCAGCTGTCTAGAATACAAAAGGCATTTTCCTATAAAAATACTGCAAGTCTCAGGGCATATATAGGGAAATGAATTCAGATGTTAAGATCAGATCTTATACCACTACAAAGGAAAGGAAACCTCCTACTTGGGATAAAATGGGTGAGGGAGGACAAGAAATGTGAGTGGATAGAGGTACAAGAGAAGGAGCATGAGTTTATTTTTTACATATACAAAAGAAAAAAGAAATTTAAAAAGGGACTGACAAACATGGCAAGTTTATTTATTCTTTGTTAAATGTAATACTTTAAAACACTATAAAAGAACTCCAGTTTCATAAAGCACTTAGCACAGTATCTAGAACACAGTAAGCTTACATAAATGTTAGCTATTATTATTATTATTATAAAATGCAGTATTTTTGTTTCTCTTTTTACATTGAATTGTTTTGTTGATGATTAAATTCCAAATTTTAAAAATTTAAAGAAAGAGGGTGGTGCCCTCATCTCCTTAGTCATCAGTACTGGTGTTACAGTAAAAAAGCGAGCACCCATATAAGAAAGAAAGCTATCAAATGGGAAAATTTTTTGCATCAAATCTCTGATAAGATGTTGAGGAACCTAATACAAATATGAATGAATGTATGAATTGTGCTAAAAGGAAGTACAAAGGAAAAAAGACAACACATATAGATTTCAGGTTTAAGTAAGATGGAAAGGTCTCATGGTCCTTAGGGAACAGTAGCAAAACAGATGGTAATACCTCCTCTTTAATGTCATTCCTACTGAAATATCTTATCAGTTTACAATGTTGAACTATTTTTGAGCAGTAAGAACTTTATTTTCTAGGTCTTCACTAGCTGAGGTTGCATGTAGCACCTGAAAAAGCATCTGCCAGGCTGCATCATGATTTCCAAGAAGGACGGCTGGGGACACTGGGCTGGAAGCATTGTTATTTCCAAAGTTCTTGGATTCAGAGACCATGACTATCTCCACTGAGGTCTGAGGGGAGACCATGCTCAAAGTGATAGTAAATTGACTTACATGGAATATCTTGCCTCCTGTCTCCAGGTAAATTAAGTAATTATAGACAGAAATAGTGGAGACAGAAGGAAAAATAAGTTAAGGTAAATGATAAATTTGGCTTGACATGTTAAGACTGAGGTAGTGGGGGCAGTCAGATAGAGTTGTCCCACAGGCAAGCAGGCAGGCAGAAAGTCAGTCTGTCAATAAACATTTATTAAGCACCTACTATGACCCAGGCACTGTGCTAAATTCTGAAGGATACAAAGAAAGGCAAAGGACAGCCTCTGCCCTTGAGGAGCTCACAATCTAGTGTGCAGACAACACACTAACAACTACGTATGCACAAGTCATAGATAGAATAAATATGAGATAATCAATGACAGGAAGGAACTAGCATTAAGGAGGATTCAGAAATGGTTCCTGTAGAAAAGGATGTTTGTTAGCTGTAACTTAAAGGAAGCCGGGAGGCAGAGACGAAGAAGGAGAGAATTCCAGGCATGAGGGGCAGCCAGTGAAAATTCCTGGAATTGGGAGATAGAGTCTTGTGTAACAAGAGAAAAAAAGTCTGTGTCACCAGATTCCAAAATATTGGGGGACAGGGGTGAGGTTGAAAGATAAGGTATAAAACACAAGGGGAGAGAATGTCTGTAACAATGAGTCAGAGTCAGAATTTTAAAAACTGAATAGGGCTACACTGCCTTTGGGAAACTGTAGTTTCATAACTACAAATTTATCCAGGAAACAAAGATTCATTTTTCAAATAGCTTTTTTAAAATATCAGTATTCATCATGCCATGTTCCCGCATTCTAGCTTCCACTTCCAACCTGGGATTCCAGCTATACCTTGGCTTCTGAATGATGAATAGTAATCAAATCAAGCCACCATTTCTGTAAAGGATATGTTAGTCAGGTGCCCTCTAATTCCATTTTTGTGACTTCTCTGTTCAAAATATTCCTTCATGGCCACCACTGCCCAATGTTTTGTAAGCTCCTTGAATATAGGAACTGTCTGGACTTTTCTCTTTGTTTCCCCAATGTTAGGCATATTGGTGTCTAATAAATGCTTTCTCATTCATTCATGCATTCCAGTGATACAGTCATGAACAGATGGAATACCTTCTGAAGAAACAAGACTGAAAAATCACCCAAAGGACAATGGGAAGGTGCAAGGTGGACACAAGTGGTCTGTAATATGCTACCAACAAAGAATTTAAAAGAAGAAGCAGGGGGTGGAGCCAAGATGGTGGAGTAAAAGCAGGAACTTGCTTGAGTTTGTCCCCCAGTTACCTCCAATACTTGCAAAAAGTGACTCTAAACAAATTTTAGAACTACAGAACCTACAAAATGACAGAGTGAAACAAATCTCGCGCTGAAGAAAGCCTAGCAGGTCGACACGAAGGGTTGATCTCACCAGGCTGGGAGGGGAGCGCAGTTCCAAGCACAGACTTGCAGCACAGACTGGGCCAGAGCAGACCTCAGAGGACTGAATCACTGACAGCCGTGGCGGTTTCCACACTTTTCAACCCCAAAATGCCAAAGACAAAGTAAAAGGTCAGTGGGGAAACGCTGTTGGCCCTGGGTGAGAGAGGAGTAGGATTCAGCTCCTGCCCCCAGCAGCTGCTTCTGGAGCTCTAGGACCACAGATGGTTGGTGGACCATGGCTGATCAGAGAGCATTTGCAGGAATCTCTCTGCTGGCACTGAAGCAGGATTCTTTTTCATTACCCTGATTGGATATTGGTCGCCATCTTGGGTGGCAGTGCTGGGGTAAGGGCCGCTGGTGTGGCAGAGCTTGTAGTGGCTGTGGAGAGGCAGTGCTCCTCACAGTTCTGAGGCAGGTGCCTACAAGTAGCTCTGACAACAGCTGCATAAAACCCCAGAAATTTGGGACACAGTACTCTCTACCCTGGAAGCAGAGTTCTACCATGGCAAAGACCTCAAAAGTTAAATAACTGGCTGGGAAAATGAGCAAAGAGAGGAAAAGAAATCAAGACTATATAATCCTTCTTTGGTGACAAAGAGGATCAAAACACAGAAACAGAAGAAGACAACAAAGTCAAAACTCCTACATCAAAAGTCTCCAAGAAAATATGAATTGGTCAAGGGCACAGGGGAGCTCAAAAAAGAAGTTTGAAAATCAAGTAAGAGAAGCAGAGGGGAAAATGGGAAGAGAAATGAGAATGAGGCAAGAAAATCATGAAAAAACGAGTCAACAGCTTGCTAAAGGAGCTCCCCCCCCCCCAAAAAATGAAGAAAATAACGCCTTAAAAAATAGACTGACTCAAATGGCAAAAAAGGTCCAAAAAGCCAATGGGGAGAAGAATGCCTTAAAAAGCAGAATTGGCCTGATGGAAAAGGAATTTCAAAAGCTTACTGAAGAAAATTATTCCTTCAAAATTAGAATGGAGCAAATGTAAGCTAATGACTTGATGAGAAATCAAGATATTATAAAATAAATCCAAAAGAAGGAAAAAAATAGAAGACAATGTGAAATATCTCACTGGAAAAACCATTGTCCTGTAAAATATATACAGGAGACATAATTTAATTATTGGACTACCTAAAAGTTATAATCAAAAAAGGAGCCTAGACGTTTTCTTTCAAGAAATTATCAAGGAAAACTGCCCTGATATTCTAGAACCAAAGGGCAAAATAGAAATTCAAAGAATTCACCAATTGCCTCTTGAAAAAGATCCCAAAAAGAAGACTCCTAGGAATATTATAACCAAGTTACAGAGTTCCCAGGTCAAAGAGAAAATATTACAAGAAGCAGAAAGAAACAATTTGACTATTGTGGAAACACAATCAGGATAACGCAAGATCTAGAAGCTTCTACATTAAGGGATCAAAGGGCTTGGAATATGATATTATGGAGGTCAAAGGAGCTAGGATTAAAACCAAGAATCACCTACCTAGCAAAACCGAGTAAAATACTTCAGGGGAAAATATGGACATTCAATGAAATAGAGGACTTTCAAGCACTCTTGTTGAATAGATAATTTGACTTTCAAGTACAAGAAGCAAGAGAAGCAAGAAAAGGTGAACAGCAAAGAGAATTCATAAGGAACTTATTAAAGTTGAACTGTTCACATTCCTATATAGAAACATGATATTTGTAACTCATGAGCCTTTTCTCAGTATTAGGGTAGTTGAAATGAATATTTATACATACATACACACATACAAACATACACATATACACATATGTTTGTATATAGGTACATATGTGTCTGCATATATATGCAAACGTGTGTATATATGTGTGTATGTATACATACAAAAGGCACAGAGTGAGTTGAATATGAAGGGATGATATGTAAAAAATCAAATTAAGAGGTGAAAGAGGAATATATTGGGAGAAGGAGAAAGGGAGAGACAGAATAGGGTAAATTATCTCACATAAAAGAGGCAAGAAAAAGCTGTTACAACGGAGGAGAAGAACAGAGAGGTGAAAGGGAATGAGTCAACCTTACTTTCATTGGATTTGGCTTAAGGAAGGAATAACATATACACTCAATTAGGTATCTTACCCTACAGGAAAGTAGGAGGGAAGGGAATCAAGGGAGGGCATACTGGGTAGGGGGTAGTGAGAAACAAACTTTTGAAAAGGGACAGGGTCAATGGAGAAAATAGAATAAATGGGGGGTAGGATAGGCTGGATTGAAATATAGTTAGTCTTTCACAATATGACTACTATGGAAATGTTTTGCATAACTACACATGTATAGCCTATATTGAATTGCTTGTCTTCTCAGTGGGGGTGGGTGAAAAGGGAGCAAGGGAGAGAATCTGTAACTCAAAATTTTAAAAACAAATGTCAAAAATTGTTTTTACATGCAACCAGGAAATAAGATATGCAGGCAATGGGGTATAGAAATCCATCGTGCTCTACAAGAAAGTAAGGGCAAAGAGGCTAAGGGGGAGGATAAGCGAGGATAGAAGACAGGGCCGACTGGGGAAAAGGGTAATCAGTATGCTTGTCATCTTGGGGTGGGGGTAGGGTAGAAAACTTGGAACTCAAAATCCTGTGGAAATGAATGTTGAAAGCTAAAAATAAATGAGGAGGAGAAAGAGGGGAAGGAAGGGGAGGAGGAGGAGGAGGAAAAGGAGGAGGAAGAGGGAGGAGGAGAAGAAGAAGAAGGAAGAAGAAGAAGGAAGAAGAAGAGGAAGAAGAAGGAGGAGAAGGAGGAGAAGGAGAAGAAGAAGAAGAAGAGGCAAAGCAAAGGATATCACCAAAGAAATATATGAGCAAAAAGGGTGGACCAGTCACATGGAACAATACTCTCAGCACCACAGGGGAACCCCAACTAATGAAGGGTATTGGTGAGAATTACAGGTGAAGGGTAACCATGAACTGGATACAATCTGCATCACTTTCATAACATGGAAATGGATGAAATGAAAGATTCATTAGAGCATTGAGTATTGAGCTTTACTTTAAACTAAGTGACACAGCTGAAAATATCATTTAAAAAACTAAAAATATAATTTAAAAGATTAAAAAAACCTACTGTGATCAGAACAAATAAATTATTCAATGCTACTATTTCCCGTTTTTTAAAATATAGACCCTCTGCATTTGGAGTGGTTATGTTTTGAAACCAAATAAATGAGAAAACTATGTAACTGTTAAGAAAGTAGTTATTGGGGGGCGGAGCCAAGATGGCGGCGTAGAAGCAGCAACACATCGCAGCTCTCACAGAGCCACCCCAAAATACCCATAAAATAGGACTCTAAACCAATCCTGGAACTCTAAAACGCACACAAAGATACTTCCCACTAAAGTCAGCTCGGCTTGAGGAACCGTATCAGCACTGTGAACCTAAACCAGCCTGGCCTGAAGCCGCAGCTGTGCCCCGGGGGCGGCTGGACGGGAAGGGCTGAGAAGCTTCAGGTGAGCGGATTAGCGCTGTGAATGGGATTTGTGAAAGGGGGAGATAAGCAGTCGGGCGGGAAGGCCTCCAGAGCGGAAAAGTGAA
>JAQQSU010005666.1:0-13735 GCA_028627135.1 Pseudochirops cupreus | reverse complement strand
TCTGTCTCTGTCTCTCTGTCTCTCTCTGTCTCTCTCTTTCTGTCTCTCTGTCTCTGTCACTCTGTCTCTCTCTTTCTGTCTCTCTGTCTCTGTCTCTTTCTCTCTCTCTCTCTCTTTCTGTCTGTCTCTCTCTCTCTTTCTCTCCTTCAGTCTCCACGATTCTTCCTTCACCAAGAGCAGCATTCCAATTCTGTCTCTCTGTCTCTGGAATTCTTGCTTATATACACACACTGGCCTCCTGTCTCAGCCAATCCCTTTATTCCACATCAACAGGGGCTCAGCCAATCCCCTTCTTCCACATCATCAGGGGAGTTCATGCCTTCTCAACAGTGGGACAGACTTTGTACCTTCCATACTTAGCCCCAAGGTACTAAGTGCTAAGTATCTGCTAAACTGATTGCTATTACAATTACAACAACCTGTGTTCTATCTCCTAACTTCCTTCAAGATGTAGCTCAGGTTTCCCTCTGAAGCAAAACCTTTCTGGATCCCTCCAAGATTTAGAACTGTCATGCAGTATACTCTCAATGGACAGTAAGTTTCCTGAGAGCAGACACTGTTCTATTTCCTTTTTTGATTTTGTCTTTGTATCTCTGGTGCCTAGTATATTGTAAATTTTTGTGAATGGCTGATTTTCTTACAGTACAATAGTCTCTGAGGACAGAGTGGGGATCAAAGAGTAGATTTTGATGGAAGGGTGATTTTGCTTGATTCTTTTGTCACTGAAGATCTGCCCACAGAATTTGTGTCTCCACTTGCTGAAATTCTTTATGAATTCATGAGCAATTTATGGAGAGATGAATGACTTTGAAATACCTTCTGGTTCTCAGATTCTAGTGTATGAACTTTATGCATAGAATGGAGTCTAAGAAGAGGAAGCTAAGTACAGCTGCATCAAATGTTATTTCAATAAGTGTTTGTTTAAATAATTGGATCTTTTCCTTATTTACAAAATTATAGAACGTATAGTGATAATAAAAGGACATCATGATATCTCATGATAATGGAGAATTCCTTTTCCTTTTTAGATATCCAAGAAAAATCCTTTTCTCTGGCAAGGCATCATCTATAGAGCATGTGAACTCATATTATTGTTTTTAAGTGTAGTTATGTTCATCCATAAGTATGAGATTTTCTCTCCAATTTTTGTGAATTTGCTTGAATGACTAAAGTATACTACAGAGATTTTCTCAAAGCAATGGTCTTTATTCAGATGCTAGTATCCACCCTTGCGAGAAAAGAGTATGAGCTCATTAAATGTTAGAAGATAGGACAATGGCATACTTTTTGTAACTGTGTTAAAATACTTCTATCACAGTCAAATCATGTTTAATCAAGGTTAGAACAAAAATAGGAAAATGTTCCCTTAGGAGGCTAGGAATAAGCTAAAATCTAATTTTTATTTCTTATGGTCAAAACATCTAGATATGAAAGTTGTAACAATTGCATTATCCATTAATACAATTGTCAATAATGTTAAGAATTCCATGAAAAAAATATTCCAGAACGCAGTTGGAATCTATTTTTCAAGACCCATTCTAGTGAAATACTAAGTATTCACTTTGATTAAGTATTGCTCATGGTGTCCCATAAAACAAATAAAAATAATTAATGACCATCAGTCCTCAATAGTCCCCTTCTTCTTTTGTAGTATCTGTGAATGAATGGGAAGGAAAAGAAATATGCATTTATTAAGCTCCTACTGTGTGCCACGATGTGCTAAATGCTTGGTGAATATTATCTTCTTTGACCCTCACAATAATAGGCAGGTTCTATTATCATCCCCATTTAACAATTGTGGAAACTGAGTCAGAGACAGTTTAAGGGACTTGCCCAGGGTCACACAGCTAGTAAGCGACTGATCCAGATTTGACCTCAAGTGTTCTTTATTGTAGACCTGGCACTCGTGCCACCAGGAGCAAAACAGGGCATAGAGGGTCCCCTAAAAATCACTTTATTTTTCAACCTAGCTATTGGCATTCTAAATGTGAAATATTTGACCTATGACTATAAGTAGACATGCTATCAAAAATAACTGAATGAATGAAAAATCACTTATTAAGCTCTCATTATTTACTCAGTAAACAAAATCAGAAGTCAGAAGTAGTTTATAAATGGGAGTTTGGCTTCCAGATTTTCTTTGGCCAGACAAAAATAAAGGAAGTGCATTTGGTTTTATCATGTATCCAAAGGTAACAGGAAACAGAATTAAATAGGGAAGGGGAAGGCAAAGACAAGTATTTGTTTAGCACCTACTATGTGCTAAGCATACTATTATTTCCCATTTTTCAGTTGAGAAAACTGAGGCCAACAGATGCCTAGAGTCATACCACTAGAAAGTGTCCGAGACCGGATTTGAACTCCGGCCTTGAATTCTATCTATTGCCTTGATTAGTTCTCTAAGGAGAGGTCTAAATTTCAAGAGAGAGGAGATGATTGAGGATGTTCCAAAAGGATCTTGACAGACTGAATTTAATTGAATCTAAGAAGGTGAAATTCAATAGAAGTAAACCAAAAGCTTTAGTCTTGGGTGAAAAAAAAATCAACTTCATATGTAAGAGATAGGCAATGCATGGTTAGACAACAGTAAATATCTAGAGCAGTGAATATCCTAATGCTGCAACCCTTTAATACCCGTATGTGGGCGTATCTGCATGTGGGCAGACCCTCCTGGAGATGGATAGAGGAGCGGTGCCTTGGTTCCTCAGATCATCAGAAATATGTGTTTTCTGATGGTCTTAGGTGACCCCTGTGAAAAGGTCGTTCCACCCCCAAAGGGGTCGCGACCCACAGATTGAGAACCACTGATCTAGAGGTTGCAGAGTTAGTGGACTATACACTCAATATGAATCAGAAATGATATGGAAGCCAAAAAAATTTGAATTGAGCTTGGACTACATGAAGCAAGGCATAGCTCTAGAAATAGCAAACTTGTGCTCCCATTGTACTATCCTGTCATCAAACCCCATGAGATTATTGTCTTCGGTTCAGGACACTATGGTAGGAAAAGGACATTGATAAGCTGGAGAACATCGATAAGAGGAGAACAATCAGGACCTTAAATCTGTATCATAAGAATATCAATTGAAAAAAACACAAATGTTTAGCCATAAGAGGGTGGGGAGATGTTTGACCAGAATAAGAGAGGACTGTGGTGGGCGGAGCATAATAATTCTCTTCATGTATCTGAGAGACTCTTGTGTGCTAGAAGGATCAGATTTTTTTCTGTTTGGCTTTAGAGGTCAGAATCAGTAGTCAATGTGTGGAAGCTACAGAGACTGATTTAAGATTGATGTCAGAGAAAAACAAAAACAAAAACAAACCCTTCCAAACAACAGAGCTGTCTAAAAGCAGAAAGCATTGACAAGAGGTAATGAGTTCCCTTTCCTTGGAGGTCTTCAGGTAGAGGCATGGGTAAGCACTTGTTTAATATATTATTGAGAGGATTCTTTTTGTGCATATGTTTGACCAAATGGCCAGCAAGGTCCCTTCCAACTTTCAAATTCTGTGATTCTGTGATTCAAAAGCCAGTTTTCTTTCCATTTTACCCATAGCCTCTGTCTCTGAGGAAGAAAATGTCAAGAGAAAGAAGAGATTTCAGCTTTGAGCTTAAACTTTGAGACTGGTAATTCTAAACAATTTCAAATTAATTTTTAGATTTGTGTAGGAATGTGCATTGTTCTACAATGTTTTCCTCCAAAATGCACACAAATTAAGGCTAAAATACAATAGAAGCATTTCACTGCTGGAGGCACTCACCTTTGAATGTCATGAGCTAAATGGCAAATTTGAAAGGAAAAGTCGTCTTCTGATGCTGACACCTACTGTGAAGTTCACAGATGTGCCAGCAATGTGAACAATGTAGGTTTCAGATATAGATAATCAGGGAGTTGGCATGCAATGAGATTGCCAAGGCAACATTCAGCATGTGAATATTGGTGGTTGCTTAAAATTAATGTTGTTATGTAAGGACTCTTGGGTAGGTGGACAAATGAGGGCAAAATTAAAGGCTTACAATTTCAAGAAAGAGAAACTTGTTTGGATTCTGTGATTGGGGATGAGTTTCTAATTGCATCTTGCTTCATATGATTAATGCATAAGTATATAATTTCATATCAAAGATTTATGAATAGAATGTGAGGACACCAGGTTAACTTATTAAAGTCAGCATGTTATTTTGCATCAGTGATGACAAAAAAAGCATTCTTAAGACAAGGTGCTCAAGTCTGGGAGTTTTTACAACTTTGATTGACAGGTCTCAATCCTACTGTGTTTACTGGGAACAAAATTCCAGTGATCTACCACATGGTGCAGAAGGGTATTGTCATGGGTTACCATGGCCAAAGAATTCATTGCCTCTCAGCCAACCTGCTAATGCAGAGTCGCTCAATTGATCTTGGATAGCAGTCAGTTTATCCAGTACTGCATTAAAGACTTCCAGGTGTGATCAATTCTGCCCAAAGTCTGGGTTATTGCTAGCATAGCCTTTGAGAAACCTTCAGAATCTGATTCCACCCTATCTTTCCAGGCAAAGTGCACATTACTCGGTCAAAAAGCATTTTATTAAGCATACATTAAGTGCCAGTCCCCAAAATCCCAAATCTCAAGGAGCTTACATTCTAATGGAGGGGATGTGTAAACATAAAAGTACATATAAAAATGTATTACCAAAATATGTAAAAATATTTTGGGGGATGGCACTAAGAATTGGGGACATGGTATGAGCTTTGAAGAAACTGGGAATTCTAAAAGTTGGAGGTGAGGAGAGTGTGCAATCCAGGATATTTAATACAAAGATATAGAGATGGGGTGTAGCGTTTTGTGTGTGAATAGAAAGAAGGTTGTTTTTTTTTGACAACCTATACATTCCAGTCAAACAACCCCCCATCTCTGTGTCTGTATCTGTCTTTCTGTCTGTCTATCTCTCTCTCTCTCATACACACACACACACACACACACACACATGCACATATCCTCCTACATATATACACCATTCAATATTCCACCTCTGTGTCTTTGCATAGGCTGACCCTAATGCCTGGAATTGTTTTTTAATTGTTTTTAAATTTTTCTGTGGCTACTGTTTTAGATGTAGAGATTTAGAAATTTCACTGTTTGGGCAATATGTAGGATTATGGATAAATTCAGTCTAAATAACCAAAGAAGGATATTCTGGGAGGTGTCCCTAATGGACGTGAACAGTGGAATTTCAAGATGTATCTCATTCTCATCACTGGTTGTTACAGCTCTAGGATTTGGGGCATTAATATGAAAATAAGTAGTTAATGCCTTTCCTGTGTAGTTAATTATTTTATAATTAAGAAAAGAGCAATACTCTTGGCTTTAGAGTATGCAGACCTCAGGATAATTTGGAAATCTAAAATCTGGCTAGTGCTGCTCATGCCTAGTATGCTATATTTCTAAGATATGTCAAGGTTCCTGTTTTTTAGATAAACCGTCAGATCCCTCAGGTTCAGTACCGTGTAATAGTTAATATCTGTATCTCCCTCACTGCCTAAGGAAGCGATCTGCACATGGTAGATGTTTAAAAAACTTGCTAATTCAAATTAGCTCACCCAGGCTATAAAGTGCCATGCTTACAAGTAGAAATAGCTTTCATGCAGAGAAGAGCTGGATTAATCTGGTTTGAATCCTAAGAAAGAAGAACAAATTCAAATAACGACAATAAACAAAGCCCATAATGTCCTCAGTCAAGGTTTCACAACTCCATTGACTCATCTTTAAGCATAGCCCTGGAATCTAATATCATCTTTAAAAAGAATTTAATTAAATGTTTTATTGTAAATATAACATTAACTGTGAATACAGACCATGAAATTTGCTCAGTAACTACTTACATCCAAATTATTTAATTTCAATGTTTCATGCAGAAAAGTAAATAGAGGGCTAGCCTTAGAGTCAGGAAGACATGGTTTCATATCCTGCCCTTGATATAGACTGGCTGTGCACCTACAGTCAAGTTATTCAACTCAGACTATAAAATAGAGAAGTTGCAGATTTGTAGTGAAATCTACAACTTTGCATTAAAAAAAGTATCATGACACTTGTTCAGTTGTTCCAAATCCCCATCCAGGGACCATGCCTTCTCATGCTCTTTTGTTTGTGGTATTGGTCATAGCATTAATGTGTCCTCCATTATTCAGATTCTATTTTTCTACTTTGCATTATTTCATAAGGGTTTTTTTCATATTTCTTTGTATTCCTCATATTTGTCTATTCTAACAGCATTACAATATCCCATTACAGTATGCTCATTTAAGTACTCCCTGTACTGATGGACACAGGTCACTTTCTTTTCCTTTCTTTTTTCTTTCTTTTTCTTTTTTTTTTTTTGCAACTATATGCAATTTTATCATCATCTTTTATTTTCAGACCTGAGGGCAGCTGCTTTTCAAGTGTCCATACCAGTGAATATCTTGAATTTATTCAAAATCAAAGGAAGTGGGAGTAAGAAAAAAGTTTCCTTCATTATTATTGATGTAGAAATTCTCCCTCCTCTGTGTTCCCTGAGCAGAATATTGTGTGCATGGAACATAATAGGGAGGAGTTGGCATGGAACGGAAACCAAATATTCCATAGAGGTTTGCATTAACTTGACTCAAATCACTATCAAAGAAACCAGTTCTAATTGCTATTCTTCATCAAAATAATTCATTTTTATAAACTTAAGCTTTTAGAGCCTGCATTAATGAGATTCAAATCAATCTAAGGAGAAGCCCAGGAAGCAATTAAAGTTTAGTACAGCTAGCATGCAAGAGAATCGTTGATGAAATAAAAGTTTTCTCTAAAGGAGACAAAAATCAGTTCAAATGGTGTCTGAACCCAACACACTGACAAGGATACTCTGGTGGAAATATGGAGGGATAAAAATGAACTGTAGAACCATCCAGCTGTATCCCCATTTCATCAGTTCTGATTCAGGAGCAAAAACAATGCCTTATCCTTTAAAAAAAAATATGTATATTCAGAACAGAACAGAATCTCAGAGTTGGGAAGGATTGAAATTGAAATCCTATGCACCATGTTGTGGAATCACATTTTATCCTCATAACCACTCCGGGAGTTGAATAATGTAAGACATTGTTATCCCCATTTTATAGATTAGGAGACTAAGACAAAGAGTAGTTAAATGAATTACTCAAGGTCACACAGCTAATAAATTGCAACACTGGAATCAAGTTTATGACTCCAATATTTACGCCATGACAGTAAGGTATTTTCTGTTGGGATTTCCAGAAGTCAACAAGGGTAAGGGGGCTCTTTCCGTCCACCTTCAATCAATTCACCAAATCAGAATCACATTTCAGATTTGGAAGGTGCCTCAGAGGCTATCTAGTCTAACACATACTTGCAAATATAACAATAGTATCAAGAGAAATTTTTACCTAGTCTCTGCATAAATTCTCTAAATAATTGAAAACCCATTATTTCATAGGGAAACCCATTCCACTCATGAATAACGCTGACTATTGGGAAGTTTTTCCTGATCCTAAACTCAAATTTGGTTTGCCCATGAGTCAGGGATCCCCAATGATTCTGGGTTCCCGACCTGGATCTTAACTTGGAGGTACATCTCCAAGGGATCTATTTATCACTTGGGCTTTTTTCCCCATAATGGTGAAAATCTACTAAAGAAACTTGAAGTATATCAGTTTCCTCGTGTGTGGGTAACAGTGTCCCCCAACTCTTACACAGTCATTTGATATGCAATATGGATGTTTGGTATGGGACAATGTTTATTTTACTGACCTCAGAAAACACATTGGAACAAAGATTTCATAGGAATCCATGAAGAAATATAGAAACAGAAAGCATAGCCCTTTGAATCATTACATTCTACATGAGGAGGTAAAGACATTTTGAGGACTGATGAACAAATACCGTACATTCACTTTGAACTTTCACCATCAAAACAACTCAAAGCAAATACAAGGAAGGATTGAAAATGTATAGGTCTCCTGGACCTTCATGTCATGTCTTTAATTCCTATGCTTCAAGCTGATTTTCTGTGAACGGTTCTCTTTTCCTTCTCTGAGAAGCAGACTGTTAAGGAGATTTTACCCCTCCTCTACCATACACACACACCTTTAGAAGGCTAGTGTTTGAACCTCAAACTCAGGATTTTTTAAATTTTGGAACTTGGGACTTCCCATGAGGCAACCCTCAGTTCTGGAAATATTCATCCAAAATTTCTAATCTCAGAACCATGACCAGAAATAGAAAGAAGATATCCACTAATTTGAGGTCCAGGAATTCCCTTCTCAGGACAGCTGAGTGATCAAAGGCTATTTACCATATGCTTTGCCTGCAGTTAATCATTTTCTGCTCCCAAGGGAAGAAGAAAAGGTGTGTGTGTGTGTGTGTGTGTGTGTGTGTGTGGAGACAGGGAAAGAAAAAAAGAAAGGGGGCAGTCACTTTTATAGCTCCCTCTTATATATCACAGATGGGATGTTGCCTCCAGTAAGAGTCAATCAATAATTAAAGACCCATGGCTATAAACAGCAAGAAAAAAAAATGTTAACTATAAGGAATAATGAAAAAGTTGAATGTCATCAATGGAAGGCATAGGTCAAATGAGGTGAGAATAAGGTGATAGCCTATAGATGGACAACCCATGTGTTCCACTGGTGTCCTTCCACTATTAGGGTAGTGAGGACTATCCTAGCAGTTTCAGCGAAACTCTTGACATGATTTATGGGATGACATAGATTTATAGGATGGACAGGCATACGTAGGTTGCAATCTACATCATTGCAAAGAATCCCCAAATTAATGAGATTGCAGACCCATTGGGAGTGTTTGGGCACACATACAATGAAACCTCTATATAACATTTTAAGATTCACAAAATACTTGCACGTATCATCTCATTTTATCCTCATAGCAACCCTATGAGGTAGATGCTATCATCATCTTTGTTTTACAGATGAGGAAACTGAGGTAAACAGAGGTTAAGTGACATGTCCAGGGTCACATAGCTAGTAACCATTTGAGGCTGATTTTGATCTCATCTTCCCAACTCCAAGACCAATTCTGAGCCAATGATAATATTTGGCAGTCAAGGGACTGCATAACTTTCTTGTTAGAACTTCTCAGCTTGCCAAGATTTCATCATGATGAGTTGGAAACCATTGACTTTGTCCATCCCTGCTCATTGTACAGATGAGGAATGCCCTAATAGGTCAATTGACTTGCCTGAGAGCCAACTCTGAGCTTTGTGTTAGCTAGGTGAGACTTTTCCTCGGAACAATTGCTTCTCTAAAGGGAGATAATTTCTTTCTCAGACATTCTGCCCAAGTCTCAACCTCAAAGTGAGGCTTTGTGCATGACTCCAAGCTGCTTCCTCAGATCAGACCACAGCAGCCATTGAGGGAATCCCAAATTTTCTTTTTCTTTTAGCATTTTCCCCTAAACTTGCCCTAGTAGAGTGTCTTTGCCCAGTTGATACTATGGCCAATTATTCTCTTCCTTCTCTAACTGCCTTTCAATTTCCAATCTCAGTCTTTAGGTTTCTTCTGGTTAAGTGGACATGATTCATAGAGTCAACTGCTCCTGACTTTCAACATCTAGGAAACATGAGCATCACTATGGACTCTCTGTACCCTCTCTTTGCTATGTGAATTATGGGGGCTGACAGGTATTTGGCAAAAAATCCATCCTTCCATACTGCACAGGGACCTTGTAGCCCAACTTTAGAGGCTGCCTGCAGTACAGCAGATAATGCCTAACTCTAGAGTTGAGTTGGGAGCAAAGTTCTTGGAACAAAGAACATCTTATTTCTTGAATGAAAGATACTAGCTGTTAAAGGGTATTATTTTTTGTCTGTCTGATATTAAAAACAATCAATTGCACATACAGAAATATATGCACGCACATACTAGCATGCATGCATATAATATACATGCATATACCTACATGTATATGTAGATATATACATGTATAACACAAATATTCATGCATATATACATATACCAATTAACATATATAGATACAAGTATATTATGTATATATACACAATGCTTGTAGATATACACAAATACACATGTGTATATATAAATATATGCATATGTCACTGTACTATGTATATTGTATGCATTGCATATACTATATATATTTGATATGTATGGATGTATAGCTTTCTTAAGTATAGACAATTTAAAAAAAAAACAGTAAATCCAACCCCAATTTGTTGCTTTTGCTCATTTTTGAGTTCCTGTTAGCTGGTTTAAGATATCTCCACACACCCTTGATCCATGCACAAAGACTTCCCTTTGTGTCTTGTAGTCTCTTAGAGTACCATTTGAGGAACCAAACTCACTTTAATTGTAAGATGAGGACGAGCACCACAGTGGGACTCTTTCCCTCATATATGTAAATAAAATGAGTCCTGTTTAGCAACTATTACATAATGCAAAATATGGCCTGTTAGGTTTACCCAAATTAGTTTTATTGGCTTTGTTTTTCTGTTTCTCTCTTTTTTTAATGAAATAGCTTTTCATCATGATCTAAGCATGGAAAATGCTAATATGTTCTTGTTACAGTTACCAGTATATGAATTATATATGAAAGAAACCCAGGATTTGCTGCCCTTTTATTAGTACTGCAACTCATTTTCATATTACTCTGGCAGGAACATCCAATAAATAAAGCATGAATAGCAGCTTCTTTCATTTAATTAAGTCCCCCACATTGTAGCCCAAGAGCAGGGGCTAGACGAGCCACCCAAGTTCATTGCTATCAGCACCTAATTGTACAGTCATTTTTCAAAGGTTTTAAAAGTAAGTTTTAATGAAATCTCATCTCCCAACCCACCCTCACCCCATTGTTCTTTGGCATATTTAATTCCTCACATTTAAACTTAACCTGTCTACCATTAAGTGGATAATGGAGGCTAAGACTTTTCTTCATTTAGAATGCAAAACACCTATTATTAAGCAAAGAATAAAACCAGCTCAAAGCAATATACCCTTAAATCAAATCATTAGCAATATGCAGCTATGCAGAAATATTCTACAGTAAATAAATAAAAATTGAATAATTTATCCCCTCCCTATCCTAGAACAGAGAAGATCATCCAGTTAAAGCCAGAACAATTCACAGGGATCATCTATTCCAACTTCTTCAGGTTATAGATAAGGAAATTGAGTTCCAAAGATACAGGTATGAAGTTTTAAAATTGGAATTCAAATCCATCTCAGCTTACTCCAAATACACTACTCTTTCCTTTTAACAGAGTTGATCTAGGCAATTTCTCTGTATGCCACTTCCTTTTGGAAGAATATGATCTGTCAGATAAACTAAGAAAAACACATCAGAGATGTTCTTTTAGGTTTCCAGCTTGAGAAGAAGGATTAGAAATTACTAATACAGAACAGAATTTTATACCTCAAAGGAATAACATTTATGGTATATTGAAAATCGTGCTGTATTTGTACTGAAGTCCAAGGACCTGGGTTCAGATTCCAACTCTGCTACGTGCTAATTATGTGACCTTGGGAAAGTCATTTTCTCTCTTTTGTGCCTCAGTTTCCACATCTCTAAAATGAGAGGGTTATACTAGATACTCTCAAAGAGGTTTTCTATCTCCAAATCTGTGATTCTGTGAACTTTGAGAAGCATGTGTAAAACCATATAGTCCACTTGGTCCCTGAACAAGAGACTGTCTTCTATAACAACAGCCCTTATAGTTGGATTCCCAGTCTGAAGACATCCACATGGGGGGAGTCCACTACTCTCCATTGCCCCAGGCAGCCCATTCCACTTTAGAGTCATGCTAATCGTTAAGAAGTGTTTCTTTACATTTAGCCAATGTAAGCAAGAAAACATTATACCTCTTTTCCCTTCTTTACCTTACAGAGGAGAAATTGAGCATTAAAGAGATGAGACAATTTTCCCAGTGTCACAAAGCAAATTAATGACAGAAGCCAGGTCTTCAGATTCCAAGGCCAGTATGCTTTTGCTCCATGCTGGCTCTACTTTTTTCACCTTTGTATTGATTTAATTCTGTTCTGAATAAGCAGGTGCCAGTGGCCTTGTACAGAAGCTGGCATTCCATTGTGGCTTCTCTCTCATAATAAATGTTGATTATCTCCATCAGTGGAGGGGAGCACTGGCAGCAGTTAATAGAAAGCATCTCATGATAAGAAGTTGACTGTAAATTCAGATACTGCATAATGGTACATTGTTCAATTTCAGTGATTAATTTTAGCTCTTTTGTTACTGCTCCAGCCCCCTCAATTAACTCATTTCAGGTATTCTCTCTGTCCACCCATCTACAGAGTTGGAATCAGAAAGTAATAAAGGCTGATTAGCCTATCAAACTAAATTAACTCAATAGTATGTGAAGAGTCTACAGTGATTAATTCTAATGTTGATCCTAAGAGACAATCCTCTCTGAGAAATGATGGAGACGTGGCTGAGAAGGTGGGCAAGGTATTGGGGAGGGCTAAGGTTTGAAGCCAAAGAGCTGCAGATAGCAATTGGAACCAAGCCCTGTGGGAATTAGAACATCAGGATCTGTTGGACAGAAGGCTGAAGATCCTAGTGGATTAGAGGTTTGAATGAGATGTGTCATCTCATTATTACTTCCATTACCCATGATGCTTTGTAATAGGTTTCTTCACTAGTCCCTGATTTCAGATATTAAGATTGTTTTCTCCACAGACTAGGGGTTTTAATCTTTTTTGAATCTGACCCCTTTGGCAATTGTCAGAAGCCTCTGAACTAGTCAGAATATTTTTTTTAATTCATAAAACACATAGTGTTACCAAAGAAAATAATTGTATTAAAATAAAGATGTAAGGTGTTTTTGCCATCTAAGTATATGATTCTCTGAAATCTATGCATAGACCTCTTGTGGTTCTATGGATCCAGGCTGAGAACTTCTGAAACAGACCAAATAATGAAAAATACTTTTAATCAAACTAAATATTCTGATTTTAATAGGGAGAATATTTTCATCCTAATCAGGGCAGCAATCAAGGCTGCCAGGATAGAGGAGAGAGATCTTTTCCCCAGAACTCACTCACTCACCTCCAAAAAGATATAGTAAGGCATTAGTTGGAGAATATCTCTACAAACTGTGGTGCACAAATGTAATGGAATGTTTCTTCTATAAGAAGCAATGAACATAATGAATAAAGAGGACTTGCCCTAGTTTTCATGCCTAACTATTCTGCTTTTTACCACCATTGACTTTTCTACTGCTTCAATATGCTGGAGTGAAGCCAGCCTTTTGACATTTTAAAATATTTTTTAAATTTATGTAATAAAATAAGCAATTCTTATATGTACCATATGACATGGTACAATAAAAAGTTTGTATGCAGAACTGTAAATCTACTGTACAAAACTTGCTATTCCTTTCAAATATACAGCAAAATCATCATGTAATTTTTTTTCTTCCCTCCTCCCTTCACCCTAGAGATGGCTATCATTGACTATCATTAGACAAACTCTATTTTATGTGTGTATGTAAAATTGTTTATATATATACATACAAATGCACATATACATGTGTGTGTGGTGTATATATATATATATATATATATATATATATATATATATACATATACATATATATATCAGTTCCTTCTCTGGATGCAAAAGGTCTTTCTTCATATGTCCTTTAGAGTTAATTGGGGTATTTATAAGAGACAAAATAACTCATTTGTTCAAAGTTGTTCTTAAAACAATATTGCTGTTACTGTTTACA
>JAQQSU010005665.1:0-13736 GCA_028627135.1 Pseudochirops cupreus | reverse complement strand
TATTCTTACTCATGGTTCTTCAGACCGTGATTTTTTTTTTAAGTCTCTGTGGGGCTCTGCTTCCAGAAGGGAAAGCTCTGTCCCAAATCGCTGGGGTCCTCCCAGCTGCCGTAGCTCTTAGGGAGAGGCTGGGAACTCTTCCTATATACTTCCGGCAGACTGGATAATAAAGACTCCAAGACCGAGGCCCAAGACGGCGATCCGTCCAAGCCACTCAACGGGAGAGCTCTGGCCAAGAACAATCGCTCAGTCTCCCTGCTGCCTGCAGGCCGGGGCGGGAAGCTGCAAAGCCGAGGCGGGTGCAAAACCTCTGCCTTTTGCATTTCCGCTCTGGAGGCCTTCCGACCGGACTGCTTATCTCCCCCTTTCACAAATCCCATTCACAGCTGCCGCTAATCCGCTCACCTGGAGCTTCTCAGCTCCTCCCATCCAGCTGTCCCCGGGGCACAGCCGCAGCTTCAGGCCAGGCTGGTTTCGGTTCGCAGTGCTGATATGGTTCCTCGTAGCCGAGCTGACTTTAGTGGGAAGCATCTTTGTGTGCGTTTTGGAGTTCTAGGATTGGTTTAGAGTCCTATTTTATGGGTATTTTGGGGTGGCTATGTGAGAGCTGCGATGTGTTGCTGCTGCTATGCCGCCATCTTGCCTCCGCCCCCCGCTAAGAGTATTTTCTTGAATCATCATCAAAAGTACATTCTCCTCTACTAACTTTCTGATATCAAATATCACATATTAGTTTTTCAGTCAGTCAATCATCTGGCAAATGATACAGGCATCTTTTGACATGTGATCAGTTGTCACTTTTCAGAGACACTTTGCTGAAAAGGAGAATTAGTTTCTGTTGTCTTCTGTCCAGTTGAGAAACATGTATAATGTTCTCATGGTACACAACGGTAAATGTTTAAAAAGATAATAGCAAACGATGCTAGTGAAACCAGTTGCTGCATGTGAGAAGTGTATGCATAAACATATATAGGTATATAGATATGTACATGCATATATAGTCACAATACATATGTATGTATTGTGCATGTGCTATATATATACATATGTATACAAAATACATATCTATGTACTATGTGTGTTCTAGGAGAAAAAACATCTAACATGCATTTTATAACCTAAATCCCCACTGATATTAAATGTTGAGAGCAAAAATAATAGATGATTAATTTTATCAACTAGTATAATAGTTATAGAATATTAAATATAACACAACAGTAGTATAATTGCAAGTTTTGTTCCAGGATGGGAACAAATCGCTCCCTCTTCTCTCTCTCTTTCTTTCTGTGTGTGTGTGTGTGTGTGTGTGTGTGTGTGTGTGTGTGTGTGTGTGTGCAGAGATAGATGCAGTTTCTTTACTTGGTATTCTTCATACAGATGAAATCACAAATCGGAAGCTAGTGTTGTTGTTATTTTTAAATTATTATTATTATTATTATTATTATTTCCCTGATAGGCATTTATATAGCACTTACAATTTGTGACACATTTTATACAAATTTTCTAATACCAAGTATTCATTGGAAACATGTTTTAGGAAAATTTATAAGCATAACATGCTTTGTACTTTTAAAATATATTATCCCTATAACATTTTCTTATTCTTGTATTGCAAAACCAATGCAAATTCAAAGCCACTTTTTATGCATTTTGTCCTTTAGAAATTGCTAATTTTGACACAATATGGATTGAATATGAATAATCTTATGACATATCATGTCTTTGCTTTTCAAAACTCATTCTGTTATGCAGAGTAGAAAGTAATTGTAGTGCCAACACAATTCATGGCTCCTGTGGTGGCTATGAATATGCTGGCATAATTATGAATTGCAAAATATAACAGACTCTCCACATAGAAGACAGAAGCAAAAACATTTATTCTTTGACCAGAAAGCCAAATCCCAACACCAGAAAGCCGAATTCAGCATAGCAACAAAGAAATCTATACATAATAACACTGCAGAGAGCAACATCATCCCAAAGCCTTTCCACAAAGACTCACAAGCCTAGCTGTCTCCTTGCCTGCATCCTCTCTCTCCCACCATCTAACTGCTCTGACTCCCAGCTTCCTCTGGGCTCTGCTCCACCTATTCAGCAAACTCCTCCCACCACAGACTCCATGTGATTACATTTGACCTATTAAGGGGCAGGGAAAATCTTCAAAGCAGGAAAGATCTTCAAATTCCCTTAGGCTTATTAAGGGGCAGGGAAAATCTTCAAATTCCCATTACCAATACAGTAATTTGGGGACAAGATCTTAAAATAGTTCTAGAATCTATTAGAAAGTGATAGGAGGATGGACAAGGACAAAGCTTGGGGTATTTATGTCTGATATTTTCATAATTATATGACTACCCCAGTGTCTGTCATTTGCAGATTTTAAGTTAAGCAATTTAAACTCAGATAGTTAGATGGTTTAGTGGATAGATGCTAGACATGAAATCAGAGACTTGATTGATTTCAAATTTTCACTGTGTGACCCTTGGCAAGCCACAACTCCCACCCTTAGTTTCCTCATCTGTAAAATGGGGACAGTAATAGCACCTCCAAAAGTTTTTGTGAGTACCTAATAAGATAACATATTTAAAACTCATTACAAATATAAATGTTAGCTGTTGCTGGTAGTGGTGATGGTGGTGGTAGTAGTAGAGGTGGTGGGGGTGGTGGTAGTAGTAGTGGTAGTGGGGGTGGTGGTAGTAGTAGTGGTGGTGGAGGTGGTGGTAGTAGTAGTGGTGGTGGTGATGGTGGTGGTAGTAGTAGTGGTGGTGGTGGTAGTGGTGGTGGTGGTGGTGGTGGTAGTAGTAGTGGTGGTGGTGGTAGTGGTGGTGGTGGTGGTGGTGGTGGTAGTGGTGGTGGTATAGTAGTAGTAGTGGTGGTGGTGGTGGTGGTGGTAGTAGTAGTGGTGGTGGTGGTAGTAGTAGAGTAGAAATAGGAAGAGGAATAGAAGAAGAAAAAATTGTTTTGTAATCCATTTCAGTCACATACAAACAAAATTAGTAGGGATTTCAGTGCTATGAATTATGAAGCTATCTCCTTATTATCTGGTATCTAAGGACTGTTATGACTTTGCATTATGAATATTTCTAATCAAAATTGATAGAAACTGTACCTATTATGGAATAACTATGGCTTTTTCAACCTTTAAGTAGTCTTTAGTGAGCAATTGTTTGTATTATTTACTCTTAAAATATGGCAATATCATTAAAAATAAGCTGAACACTATTTAATAAAATGTGTTAAATTGGTCCTTGTAATAGGCTTGGGTGAAGTGACATATTTAATTGGCTTTATCTATTTTATGTAAAAATCTATTTACTCCACTAGTTTAAAACATATTTATAAGAGCATTAAAATAACCAATAAAATTGTAACCAGGTCTGTTTTTAATGTTCAGGATTAATATGTTTGCTCGTTTTCAAGTGTCAGCTTAACTGGTTTAATGTAGTTCATACCAGTACTGTTACTCAAGGAAACAAGGTACCTAAACAGAAAAACACTAAATGTAAACACAGTCTCATTCCTTGTTACTTTTACTTTTGTCAGTCTGTGACTTAGATCTCTACATAATGAGCTCATATAAGTTTGAAGAATAATTCTTCTGTAGCTTCAACATCATAGAATTCTGGATTTAGAACTGGAAATTTGGTCAAACCCCCTCATTTTACACTTGAGGAAGAAGGAGATTAGCAAGAATAGATGTGCAAATAAGAGAATTTGTAAATAACAGAATCAAGATTTTTGAACCAAGAAGCTCTGAATAAGATCCATTGAAAATGGATTCAAAGAGGTAGTCAACAAAGACTATGAGACCTTCCTGGTCTCAAAGTCAGGGGGAGACCTGCATCAGGAAAGGAAGTTTTTTCACCCATGAATTCCCCATAACATACTAAGGAAATCATGGGTCTAGTCCCCATCTCAATTTCTTTAAAGGATTTGTTGTCGCATTAGATATCTACTGAAAATTCTGTCATAACTGGTATGCTGCTATTCTGTTATCTAGTCATTTGCTGCTGCAAAAAGTGAATAGTGGATGTTCAGATAGTGCTTTAAGGTTTGAAAAACTCTTCACACGTACACAATTACAGTTGATTCAATTTATCCTTTATGTATCCACAATAATCCAATTTATCCTATTTACAGATCTTGTATATATTTATGTATAATCTTTCTTTTCTTTTTTTTCCCTTTCTGATCACCTCCACTAACTTCTATCAATTGTGAATCATTAACCCAAGGTCTTTTAGCATGCTAATTACCCATTTTGACACATTCCAACTTACTTGTGTTCTTCCTAGCTTATGGTCAGAAGTAAACATGGGGTTCTTGATGTGGTCTGACATGACAGGGTACAGCTAAACTATCACTTCCTTATACCTGGCATCTTACATCTCTTAATGTATCCTTATATTGTGTTGTCTTTTTTTTTTTTTGGTCTGCCACATTATATTGATTCATAATGAACTTTCATTTCATTGAAATTATAGTTTTTTGTCAAGGCAAATATGATCCAACCCTGTCTTGTACTTGTGATGTTGATTTGCTTTAACTCAATTGTGATTTTCCAATTATTCCTATTCAGTTACATCTTATTTGATTTCACCTTTGATTCTAGCCTATCAAAATCTTTCTCGAATCCTGACTCTGTCATGCTTTGTTAACTATCCCTCCAAGGTTTCTGTCATCTCTAATTTGATAAGCCTGCCATCTATACTCATATCCAAGTCACTAATTTAAAAAAAAAAAAGTTAAACTGTATAAGGTCAAATAAAAATCCCTTGGTTAACCCTACTGGAGATGAAACCGACATTGAAACAGGTTTGACTGTTCATATTCTGTCTTATTAGATTGTTGTCTAGTGAACCTTTTCTATAAGAATAATATTTGAGATTTTGTCAGAATAATAGTCATTAACAACTTCTATGACCCTGGAGCGAATGGCTTTGTTGCTTCTTGCCTCAGTTTCTTCATTTGTAAAATAAGAGTAGATTAAATAAATGCTAATAATATTTACTGATATTTACATCATTCTTGAAGTCTAAAAAAGCATTTAACATACTCATTTTTCATACATAGCTGAGGCTTATAATAACTTGTGAATTTCTTGCTACAGGTATAATTCTTCTCTTTTTCAAATTAGGAAAATGATGTTTGGATATGTTAAGTGATTTACCTGTAATTATATAGCTAATAAGTTTCAGAGACAGGATTTGAACCCATATCTTACTAACTCTAAGACCAGGATAATATTTGCTATGCCCTGCTGCTTTTAGGGTTCCTTCCAGCTTTAAATTCATGATCTTATTATCCTATTTCCCCTTCCCTTGAATAAGTATTTTTTTCCTTTCAAAGACAACTGAGACATAGACCTCTTAAGTCATTTTTAAAATAATAGGTCAAAAATACCCATTGCCAGAAAAATTTATTTTTAATATATTCCCTTTTGTATATGTGAGTCTTACAAGTGAATGGAAATTATATTTTCTAATAGAATATTGATTGGTATGATGTGAGTGACAGTGCATAGAGAAACAATAAGCTCATGTGAATATAGAATAAGGGTGACAATGAAACTGTCATTGGCACAATGTATACATCCTTCCATGGCTTTGCAATACTTTGAAATAAGTATGTACTCCCTGAAGGCACTAAAAAAAGGTATAACTTGTGTCAATAAGCCATGGAATTAGAATATTTGAATTATTATCCCAGCTGTCTGAAGCCTAGAGTTAGCTTCATGTTGTCTTATTAGAGGAAAAAAAAACCCTTTAGATGGTGAATAAAATATTTCATGCATTTTATGTTTCAAGTTACTCATAATTTTAAAAATGCAAATATTAAAAGTGTTTTAAATCAAGCAACATACATTGCCAAAGGAAAGACATGATAAGTAGCTGAAGTAGTGGTTGTGGTTATTAATTGATTCCAGAGATAGATGCATCTTTAACCTACTATGAATACGTTAGCTCTTAAAATATCAAGGTGTGAGTCATTTGCTTCACTTAAAAGTAATAAGTGTTTTCATCTGTAAAGTGAGGTGTAGAAAAAATTATCAGTTCAATTGCTATGAAATCATTTTAGTTGGAAATAGAGTAAAAAAAAAATTCTCTTTACATTTGTAGAACTTGATTGGCCAAAATAAATGTTCATCATCCTTTGTGAATAGAGAAGGCATTATTTCTACTACTAGCACCACCATCAACCACAAACTGTTGCTACTACTTGCATGCATATAGGACTTTATATGTGCATTTTACATTGATTCTGTGGAAAGAGCATTGCCTATATACTCAGAATCAGGGTTTGAGTCCTGTTTCTGCTTATGTGAAATCACTTTCTCCAAATTCATCAAGCCTCTCCAGCCCCTAGTATCCTATCTGTATATTGAAAGGGGGTCCCCTTTTATATAAAAATTTATTGTCCTGTGTTCTCATTTGTGTCTCAGAGCAACTATATGATGCAGTACTATAGGTAATAGTACACATTTTACAAAAGAGGAAACAAACTCAGAAGAGATGATACAACTTGCCTATGTTTTCACAGCTTGTAAGTTTCACAGCAGGGATTTGAATCCAGATTGCTGTGACTCAAGAAGAAATGGTTTGTTCATTTGTTCACAGAGAAAAAAAAAGTGTGATTTCTGACTTGAGTGATTGTTAAAAGATGCCACTTTTGCAGTTGTTGTATGTCTGACCTGAAATATAGAAGTTCTGGTGATACCTTGAGAATGGAGCTTTGCTGTTATGTACTAGGAGTTGGCAAAATATAACTACCAGGCCATAGTGAGTCCACCAACTCTTTGTATTGTCCGCAAGCTGATAATGAAGCCATTCTTAGTTCAGAGCAGATTTTGCCTGTGGGCCATAGTTTGTCAACACTTGGCATATCTAGTACAAGAATGAGACAATGGAGAACTCAGAGCTCTGGGTTCTCTATCCTTAAATCTGATTGTTGCTGTCAGGCAGATTCACAGGGAACAAGTGTTAGGGAGACCTTCAGGAAAGTCAATGATCAGATTGTCCAAATTGTGGTACTTTTCTGTCTCCAACTCCCTTATCAATCTAACCTTGCATTTCTGGATTAGGTGAAGTTTTCTAAACTAATTATTATTGGAGAGTCTTGCATTCGTTGCCTAAATGAAGCTGACTAAAGCGTTAAACTATTGAGTTTAGAAGAACTTCTTGCTTTGTAAGCAGATCATCAGTAATTAAAGATGGAGTTACTTCTGTCAAGTAGTATTCAGCAATAAGCTAATCCTGTGCTTGCTCACTGTCAAACATCTAAAAAATGGTTTTAGAACCTAGATTGTCCTGACTCAATTCATCACCACACCGTGATTAAATTAAATGTAAAAATTTTTAAATTAAAAGTTTAATTTAATTTAAATGTTAAATTAAATTAAACTTTTAATTTAACAAATTTTTAAATTTTAAATTTTTAAAAATTTTAAATTAAATTTTGAATTTTACATTAAATTAAAATTCTCAATTAAAATTAATTACTAAATCTAAAAAAATACATCATGGTTTCTGCAAAAAAAAATGCTTGTACTGACTCATTTAAGAAAATAATCATCTATGATGGGCATTTTCTAAGCATGACTGATAGTTATATGTATTAATTATATATCAAGGTGCGGATTTAAATATTAAAGATTAGAGATGTATGTGTGTTTATAAGGATTTATTCTGGTTTTAAATGTACATTTTGCATATGATGCTGCCTGTACATTTTCTGAGATTGATATTAAATTAGAATAAATGTGGGAATGATATGTATATTAAAAATCTATTTTAATTAATCAGAAAGGACCAGAAGGTTTATTAGATATGTAAGGATAAGTTATGCCATGAATAAATAGGAATTAATTAAAATGAAATAAAATGTTATAGTAATTTTTTTCTTGAAAAAAAATAACAGAACCTGCTCTTCTGATTTTGTATAGCAATCAAATCAAGTGTTTCCAAGAATAAAGAGTATATTTTAGAAAAGAAATATTTGATTTGTTAGAACCCAGAGAGAACTAGGAGTGATGTGTAGAAGTTGGCCAAGATGTATATGTAGACTATTCAGAAGTGTGATGTGCTACCTCAAGTGAGTTCTGCCATATTGGAGTTCTTCAAGCAAATACTGGATGAACACTTTTATGTTATAGAGCCTTTCGTTTCATAATACCTGGCACATAGTAGGGACTTGATAAATACTTGGTGATTATTTTTAGTTATTGGCTGGACTAGAGGGTCACAAATTCCCATCAAACAATACGATGTAGATCAGTTCTTTGAAATTTGTGTCTTGGAGGAGTCAGATTTTAAAACTGGTTCAGAATCTTCACCATCTCCCCCATCCCCTACTATCAGAGAAAAAAAAGGATAAACTCTCTGGCATATCTTTTAGCATGTGCGCATGTGTGTATGTATGTGTATGTATACATATATATGCATATGTGTATATGTATATATCTTTTGATAATTTATTTATAGACCTCCCAGGCTTCAGAATGTTTGGGCGACTTATTTTGTAACAAAATCATTTTCAAAAATGACCAACTTTATAGTGGAAAGAAGGAAAGAGGCACAAGATGAGAAATTTTGTTTACAGTAAGACACAATCTAATCTATGACACTTAGGATTTAAAGCGTTTTACTGTCATAAGGGGAATGGGAGAAATAATCTAATCAAGTGTGTGAGTGATTTCAAGAAATATTCATTGTCCTTTGAAATATACCTGAGTGGCCTTCATCGTAAGTATAGACTATAGTTACGTAATTACGTCTATGTAGATTTAATATCCTTTTTTTCTTGTATTTCTGTGAATTTTTCATTCTCAATGAAGTTCTACTTTTTTCTTGTTTAAATTCAGTTTAGTGTATATTTAATTTATCTTAATACCCTAACAACCAGTTTATCTCTGCTGTAAAATGTTTCTCCCCCTTCTTGGAGTTAAAAATGAAATACTGGTGATGGTTATAGTACATTAGAGTCCATTTAAAGCATTTTAAATGGCTTAGATTGTGTTTGCATTTTGTATGGATACAGAACTCATATGAAATGTAAATGCTAACATTTCTTTTATAATGTGTCCTCTAGGGCCCTCCTGGAGCTGCTGGATCAGAGGGAAGACAAGGAGAAAAAGGTGCCAAGGTAAAAGCAAAAAACCCCCAAAGGTCTATATTTGAGTAGCCTATGGACCACCTGAAGCTTACTTGGATTACAAAATCCTTTCTTTGTGATTCAGTGCTAAATATAACCATAGGTAGTATTTTCTGACAGGGAGAAGCAGGATCAGAAGGTGCCCCTGGCAAAACTGGCCCTGTTGGCCCTCAAGGACCAGCAGGAAAACCTGGCCCAGAAGGTCTTCGAGGTATTCCTGGTCCTGTGGTAAGTACTCTGAATGCCAGATGACACTTTAACCATACCTTGCACAATATTTTTCCTGTTTAAAGTTGTATCTATTTCTTACAGGGAGAACAAGGGCTTCCCGGAGCTGCAGGTCAAGATGGTCCACCTGGTCCTTTAGTGAGTGTCATCTTCTCTGCTTATCTTTTAAAAACAGTAATTCCTCAAAGGATGCCTGCAGTTTTAATTTAACTGCACAGCTGATGCTTACCTTTATGTTTTGGGATGTACAGATCAGTTCTGATACTGTAGGAGACTCATTTTTCATCACTATGGATATTTAGGACACCAATGCAGTAATCAAAACAACACTAACATTCATGCAAAGGATATACTGATCCTTTGTTCTAGATATCCACTCACTATTCCTGTCACTGCTCTGATCAAAAGACACGGCTCCTTAAGGGTCCATCATTCCCCTAAACGTGTAATCAGGCAAATCAGAATCTTGCTTCAGCCATTGCCCTCCCACTCCCCAAAGAAAATATATTTCAGTTTGTACTCTGAATTAATCACCTCTCATCAAAAGGTACTTTTTTTTTTCGTGAAAGGGGTAGGCAAGGTAATTGGGAGTAAGTAACTTGCCCAAGATTACACAGCCAGTGTGTCGAGTGTCTGAGGCCAGATTTGAACTCAGGTCCTCCTGACTCCAGGGCTGGTGCTCTATTCACTGTGCCACCTAGCTGCCCCACAACTTACTTATTTTAAAAACAAAACAAAACAAAAATTGCTTCCTTTGTGTTTAGCACAGTGATTGGCACATACTAAGCATTCAATAATTGCTTTTAAATTCATTCATTTATTCAATTCAGACACCAAATTTTCCTTGCCATAATGGAGAGTCTTTATGAGTTGCCTCATGAGAACAAAAGCATTCATTGTTTGGTGATCAACTTTTTGGTGAATCATCTCTTATTTTATCTATATTGTTCCTCATATGAGAGATGCATAGTCTGTCACTAGTCTGTACTCAGAGTCTTTTTATCTTTCTAGGATCATCCAGAGATAATGCTCTGTGGGTGGGGTGTGAAGAACTCCCAAGTTGTCTCCATGTAATGATGTGGCAGTAGTAGTACTTCAGTGGCAATGCAGTCCTGATAAGAAGGAAAATTATGCTAAGTGATGGAATAAAACCTTTGGAAAATAGAACACTTGATTAGAAGAACATTTGGTTCTTACATTCCTTGGATGAAAAGAATATCTTTTTGGAATAATGACACAATTGGTCTGGCCAGAGGCCATAATTCCTCTAAAACTCAGTGATTAGGCCAAGTTTCCTGGCACTTCTTTTTAAAAAAAAAATCATACTGGCCCATGCTTATGGTCATCCTATGATCAAACAGTTCTCTCCATGAGTAATGCAGATCAATAGAAAGATTAAACATCACACTCCATTATTGAAGAGAGAAAACATTTTCTTAACACTGAATATCCCTGGGACTTGGTTCTTTTGACGGTACTCTGGCCTCTTCCTACACCACCTCAAATCCCCATCAGATATTGAATCAGAGCATCTTATTTGATCAGTCATGCTGTTTGTAAATGGATGGGTATTTTATGATTGGGAGCAGGGATTTACTTTGTGTCAAATTAGGAGAAAAAGAGAAGAACCTCTGTTCTCTAAACAGATGCCTGAGCTTCAGAAATGCAGTTGTGGGTCGTGTAATTATATTACAGTGTAGGAACATAGTTCAGAGTTAACATGTTACAGCACTCATTTTATAGATTAGGAAACTTTGATTGAGAGAAGTAAAATACTAAAGGTCCCACAAGTAGTAAAATAATAGAATTTGGGATTTCACCCAAGTTCTTCTGGTTTCAAATCCAATACTCTTTTTTTTACCTTAGCACCTTCCTACCCTCATATATGTTAAATTTCATCTTCTTATCATAATGCTATTAGGGTTTTCTCTCCTCATACTAGTAAGTTTGGGTTTTGGTCTAAAAGAATAACCATCTGTGGTAGGATTAAGATTACATCAATTAAGTTAAATAGGCAGGTCCCTGTTCCCTAAAAAAACTCATGACAGATATGCAGAGCTGTTCCAGATTTCGAGTATGATGTGATCAGAGTTATGAAGGCAGGAAAGCATAAGACATATTGGGAAAATGGTGAGTAGTTTAGATAGTTCCCTTGAAGGAAACTAGTATGAGAAAAGACTAGAAAAACAGAGTCAAAAAAGGTTGTAGATGCCATTCAATGTAGAAGACTAAAGAGATTGCACTGTACTCAGTGAGCCATTGAAAAGTTTTGACATGATTTTATTCATATTTTTCATATGAATTTATTCATATTTTTCTAGACCACATGGATTGATTAAAAATATTTTAAAACTATCATACAATCAGTTAATGGCCACATTTTTCAGTGTAAGTTTAAAAGATGTCAAATTTTGAGTGGTTTTGGTCAATAGACTTTTTTAACATGAGAGAGCTGCCAGTCTGGGTACAGAATTCAATTAGAACAACTCTCTGTCTATATATTGTCTTATATTTTCAAGGGAAGTCCTGTTAAATTTTGTTAATCTGTTGACTGCACTGAGAGGGCTTTGGCAGAAAAAATAAGTCTGCCTAATGTCTACTGAAGTTTGCCAGAGCTTTTTTCTAAATATACAGGATTTTCCAATAAGTATTCTGACCTTTCTCAAGATGAAGTGAAGAAATCAGTCTGGAGACTTCCTTCAGCTAATACTAAAAATAAAACCCATCAGGCATATCCACTAAACCTCTTCTGACAGAGTTACTTCTTGTTTCTGACTCCTGTCTAAATGTATGTAAGTAGTGTAATCAACAGTACAATTAAAAACTGGTGTGTGCCAAGTGAAATAACAAGGAGAAGAGTCTAACTACGTAGTCTAAATAAAGATCTCTATCGATACACAGGCGTTTCTGTGGCATTTATAAAGTGATTAAGTGTTAGACTTGTCATGGCTGCTGTTAGTTTCAATCTAGTTGCTTTAACTGCTTTTTGAATCTTACTGAAAAGCCTCTCAGAGAGATCAAGGGAATGCTCAGTAGACCTGTATATGAAGTAACTTTATTAATGTTAGAATTTTTTTCCGACCAAAACAGAGTTCTGTTCTAACAGTCAAGTTTTACCATATTGAAGGAAAATGCTTTTCCACATGGTCAAACTATGGACTACAAAGTAGCCATTCAGATTCAACCTTGATTCTTTCTCTTCCCCCATCCCCATATTCAGTAAGTTGCCCAGTGTTGATCCTATCTCCACCACATATTTTGCATCCATCTCTGTCTTTTGCCTTGCTTATGAAACTACCCAAGTTCAACATCTCGTTCACATAGACTGTTAGAATATCCTAATCATTGGAACCTTAGCTCTGTGGTCTTTTCTCAACAATCCATTGACTATCTTTATAAGATACTTTACTAAAGTGAAGATACTACCATGTCTCACACTAGCTCTAGAAGCTTCAGTGGTGCCCTACAGTCTCTAAAAGCAAATAAAAAAATCTTCACTTTGTTTGTTAAAGCCTTTAATAGTTTGGTTTCGGCTTGTCTTTTCAGGTCTCTTTTATATTATTCCTTTCCAAATGCTATATATTCCAACCAGCTGTCCTCCTTCTTATTCCCCAAGTTGCATTCCATCGATCCCTTCCATGACTTTGGCATGTAATCAGTTTCCTCCTAACTTCTGGTCTTAGACTCTCTAGTTTGTACAAGCTTCAATTCCTGCCATCTCTAATGAAAAATATTTACAAATGCTCCTCTTCTTTGGTTCTTTCTCACTCTGAAATTTTGAGAATATATTTCTATATCAATTTCCATGTCAATTCTTAAATCTTTACATATTAAATTCCCTCCATAGAAAGTAAGCTCTTTGAAGGTAAAGACTTACTGATTTTGTCTTTGGACCCCAGCACTTGGCAGATTGGCTTAGGCAGGAAGGCATTTAATAATGATATTTTTGTGGCAGCAACTTTCAAGTGATATGTTCTCCCTTCACACTTAATTTTGTAATTTAGGAAGCACATTTATTTTTTTAAAAATTATGCCACTTTGAAGCTTAGGTGGAAAATATTCCCTTGCTTATTTTATTTCCCCTCATAAAATGTTAATTGTAAGTTTCCACAATCAATCCAACTTTAACTAAAATTAAGTAAGTGAAACTATTCGTTGGTGTCCCTTACCCTTCATGTGATCAGCCAACCTAACCACAATTAAAGAATCAAAGAAAATTCATTTTTTGAAAGAAAGGTTTATGTTCTTCCTTAACCTAATAATTTGCAATATTTGTTTTCAGGCGAACTCATTTTTGTATTACTCTTCCTTCTTTTCTTCCTTCCTTCCTTTCTTCCTTCCTTCCTTCCTTCCTTCCT
>JAQQSU010005664.1:0-13736 GCA_028627135.1 Pseudochirops cupreus | reverse complement strand
GAACAAGGGGTGGGGCAGGATAGGACATATAATCAGTCTCTCACAATATGCCCACTGTGGAGAGGTTCTGCGTAATTATACATGGACAGCCTGTATTTAATTGCTTGTCCTTCCAGTGAGGGTGGGTGATGAGGGAGGAAGGGAAAGAATCTAGAATTTAAAGTTCTATAATCAAATATTAAAAACATATATGTGTATATATATATATGTGTGTATATATATACACAATTGTTATTATTATTATTATTAACTACAGCCAATTGAGACTTAAGATACATAGGCACTGTGGTAGGGAGATCTATCCTGCCCTACTGGAAAGTCGGAGGGGTGATGGGGGAGGACATAGGAGAGAATAGATTGGGGGAGGGGTTATACAATGGGATGGCTGTTTTGGGGTGGTGGGTAGGGGAAAGATGGGGAGAAAATTTGTAACTCAAAATCTCATGGAAATGAATGATGTAAACTAAAACAAATAAAAGTTTAAAAAAAAGAAAAAGAAAAAAGAGTTATCTATCTATATATCAATCAATAAGCATTTATTAAGACTCTATAACAGACATTGTGTTAGTTGCTGGGGATACAAGTACAATAAACGAAATAATCCTTCCTTGCAAGGAGCCTACTCTTTAATGGGGGAGATAAGGAGTACATATAAGTATATATAGCATAATTATAAAGTAAATTAATACAAATATGAATAAAGTAGCTAAATACTAGGTAATTAAGTAAACAGATTATAGAGAGAATAATAGTCAATAGGGCTGTAAAGATAATTTGGGGCCAGGCTGTAAAGGTCTTAAAAAATAAACAAAAAAATAAAGGTCTTAAAAAATAAACAGAAAAGTTTATATTTTATTCTAAATGTAACTGTAGTTGACTGAGCAGGTGTCACATGATTAGATCTGCACTTAAGGAAAGTTACTTTGGTACTGCTGTGTAGAATGGACCAGAATGGTGAGAGACTTGAGATGAAGAAATCAACTATGAGGTTGGGGTAATAATCTAGATGAGAGGTGACGAGGGCACATGTAAAAGAACCAGAAGACGGTGTCCAAAAATCAAAAGAATACCCAAGAGGAAAGGGTGGTTTAGAGTTTCAAATGCAGTTGATAGATTGAGAAAAATTAGAACTGAAAGAAGACTATCAAATTTGGCAATTAGATCATTAGTAACTTTGGAGAGAGCAGTTTCAGTTGAGTGGTGGGGTTGGAAGCTAGATAAAAAAAGGGCTTAAGAGTGACTAAGGAAGTGGAGGTAGCAAGTGTAGATAGATTTTTAAAGAAGTTTGGTTGAAAAAGGAAGGAAAGATATAGGATAAGTTATAGGACATTAGCATGATGGGATTCCAGGCTCTAGTGAATTTTTTTTTTGTTTTTTTAAAGGATGAAGAAGAATTGGACAGTTTTGAAGGCTGTAGAAAAAAAAGTAGATAGGGAGAGGTGTCTGCATGTATGCATGTGTGTATGAGAGAAAAAGAGAGAGAGAGAGAAGAAAGGAAGAAAGAAAGAAGGAAAGAAAGAAGGAAGGAAGGGAGGGAAGAAGGAAGATCTTTATATAGATGATAATTAAACCTATGGGAGCTGAGGAAGTTACCAAGAGAGAGTAAAGAGTAACAAGTGTGCCTGGGACAGAACAGTGGGGTATATCCACAGACATGGGGTTTGATATAGATGTAAGCTTAACCACCAAAGGAGACTGAGACATTTAGATAAGGCACAATGGAGCAAGTAAATTAAAATTGTACTTCAGTTTCTCAAACAAATGCTTTAAAATATTTTTTTTCACTAGATGTTTTAATATGTTAGGGCTATATTGAAAACAACAATTAGCCCCGAAGACTAAACAGCAAAGATAAGAACAACTTAGTGATTTATTAGTTGGGATGTATGATTTAATTAGTGTAAGGAATTTCTGATGAGGAAATTCCCACTAGCAATGTAGGACCAGCAAGTATCTTGCACCAATAAGTAGTCTTAGGGAGTTTCTTGAGGGCACTGAAAAGTTAAACATTTGCACAGGGTCATATAGTCAGAGACAAGGCAAAAACCCAGGGTTCTTCTACACTTGAGACCAACTCTCTATGCCTTATCCAATCTTGCCTCTCTTTTAAATAGGCCATATTTACTAAATGTTTCTTGAATTTAATTGAATTGTGATTTTTCAAGCAAAGCCTATTAAAACTGTTACTCATTAATATTTCTTTCTGTACTTCAGGAATCTAAAAGATCTGTGGCTTCATTAGTGTAGTTGCTCCATTGGCATAGATTTTGACTCCTCTATGGTTTAGCAGATTGCTTCATGAGTTGCAGCCTCTCTCTCTCTCTGTCTCTCTCTCTCTCTCTGTCTCTCTCTCCCCGTCTCTGTCTCTGTCTCTGTCTCTGTCTCTGTCTCTCTCTCTCTGTCTCTCTCTCATTATGTACTGGTTAACCCCTCTCTGGGAATGGGCTTCTCTGAACTTAGTGGTCAGGACTTTGGATAATAGATAAATTGTTTGTTACCAGAACCAGACTATATGCTTCTGGGACTTACCAAAGATTATGTTTTAGTGACATATTTCTAGAGAATCCAGGGTAACCTTTGGAGTAGGGAATCCTTATTTATCACAAATTAAAATGTTCAGCTTTTAGGGTCAAAGAAATAATCTTCTTTAACTTTATTAGTCTTCTATTCTTCCAATCTTTCAACTTTTCCATTGCCAACATTATCAAATCAGTTCTTAATAGTAATCCTAAAGTAATGTGTGTTTAAAATTTCTGAAAACAAACAAGCTTTGTATTAAATAAGAATATCTAGCTAAGCTCACTAGATTCAGAGGCCAGAGGTGATGTGGCTTGAACCATTGCATGGAGAATGTTGTGCAATACATTTCAAAGCATTGCACAATGTTCCCCTTGGCATTCTACATCAAAGTGTATGCTGTATTGTTCTCAGAAAAGTCACTCAGAACAGGCACTGGTCCTTAAAGCACTACCACCATGGTGGAAGTAGAAGGAAAACTGATTTTTCCTTACTGTTTTTCTATTTCTATGAAGGAGGAAACACATTTCATACTCTGGAGCACACCACATAAGAATGAGTTTAATAGAAAGTCCCAAATGGACTGTACTCAGTAGTGTGAACCATAGCTGCCTTGATGATAACAAAAAAATCTCAGATATTCCATTTTTTCCATTCACTTCTAAATATTATATTATCAGTGATGGTTATACTACTTCTGGCTAATGCTAAAATTCTGTGATTGCTTGACAATTTTTGTCCCAAGAGAAACTCTATCAATCTATCCTTACATCTCATTGTTGTCCAAAGTCCACATCCTGGCTTCCCCAGCATGTGACATGCTTATTTCCACCCCATCCTTTTATATATGACTTCTGTCTTGCTCTTTACTAATCTTCCTCTCTGTTCCTACTGTGTTAATCTTGGTATGTGTCCTTGTTATTCTGTTCAGGGACTACTTTGGTAAGGCTCCTAATGAAAGCAAACATTTTGCTTCCATTATTTCTTGCCTCTGATTCATCCTTCAAATCACATCCAGTCAAGGCCTTTACCTGCTGGTGATTTGGCAAACAACCGGATATAAGGAAGGAAGGGAAATTCTATTCTCTAAGGAGACGAATAGGGTCTAAATCAGTATCTATTCAAATACTACCAGAATTAACATCCTTATTTGTAGATTTTCTGTTTACATCCTCAAAATGACTTCCCATGGTCTGATTAGCAAATTTTAAGCTCCTTAACCTGACATTCAAGGCTCTCATAATATGGCACTGCCCAACCTTTGCAGATTTATCTCACATACTGTATGTATTAGTCAAAGTAGATTAGTCACCATCTCTTCCCTTTCCCATTTCCATGTCTCTAGAGGGCCCATCATATCCTGCCTGTTTAATGGCAATATTATTTTCCAATTAATTTCTATCAATATTAAACAGATCTTGCTGTGTATAGAACACTGTGCTAGGCATTAGGGAAGATAAAAAGTCTAGATAAGGCACAATGGAACTTACAGTTTACTGGGAGATGAGATAAAAATATAGGTAACTACAAAATACAATATTACATAATGAGCCCATTAGAGAGGAGCAGAAAAAAAGGTTAAATGAGGTTGAGGTTGTTGGTGTTATTTTTCTTTCATTTTCAAAGAGGACCAATGACATCATGAGGTGAAGTCTTGACCCATTAGTGAATTGGATTTAGGTGAGGCAGAGTTGCACAAAATGGTCAACTTCACTTTCTCTTCCAGCGTCATCCAAGTCCAGTGGCAAACAAAAGTCAGCACAATGGATGGTGGCGTGGGATACAGATGATATTATCAATGTCTGACCAACCTCTAAATACTCTACCATGCCTGCTTCAGACACCTTCATGGCTGTTGTAACAAATTGTTCTCATCTACTCATTCTGCTGGGCTAAGTCTTCATATGCTTGGGATAGCCCTAATTGACCAATGGGCTGAGGCCCCTCAATTACCCTCAACCTGGTTTAGCTTATATGCAAAGATATTTTACTTGACTATGACTGCTGGGCACACTACAGCTTCTAGGAGCCACAGGTGAGAGATAAGTTCCAGGTAGACACCAAAGGTGGATGAGCAGCCTTGAAAAAGGCTTGGCAAGCCCTCACAGCACAGGTGCCTAGTCCTCCTTGAACAACTTCTTTGAGGTTGTTAGTGACCTTTCCAAATAAAATATTACCTTTTTCATCAAGGCAATCCTAATTTCCCTAGTTAGTTACAATCTTCTCTCTCCTTTCACCTCCCTATTAGACCTCAAATACCACTTTGTTTTATACTTCTACATTCACCCATGTTTTTATGTATTTATTTTTGAAAGTATATTACCATTTTTCATATGTGGGTTATACTTCCCTACCAAATTGGAAGCAATAGACATCAATAATCTTAACTTTGAGTAACCCTGGTTAAATAGGACAGTGTTCTGCAAATAGTAAGTTCTAAATAAATGTTTGTCAAATTTGATTTCAGTCAAGTGCCATCACTAGCTACAATGGTTCAACTGGCTTCCTCCAAGAGGCCTTTCATGATTCAATCTACTTGACATAGGTTACTTCTTCAGTCTTCATGTCTCTGCACATGTTTTATTTCCTATTATTTTGCATATGAAATGTATTTTTTCTTTTTATTGATATCTTTTGTCTTTGTACTATGTTCATTTGTTTATAGATAGATATAGACATAGGCATATATGTGTGTGTGTATGTGTGTGTATACAGATGTAGATGATAGATATAGATAGGTATATGTATCAATATAGACACAGATAGTTTAATAGAAGGATAGATACGTGTGTATAGAGATAGATGTACTGCTGTTAAGTTATTTTTCAGTCATGTATGACTCTTCATAAAGCCTTTTGGAGTTTCCTTGGCAGAGATACTAGAGCTGTTTGCCATTCCCTTTTCTAGCTCATTTTACAGCTGAAATTGAGGCAAATAGGGTTAAGTGACTTGCTCAGGATTGCATAACTAGTAAGTATCTGAGGCAGTATTTGAACTCATGAAAATGAATCTTGCTGACTTAAGGCCTGTGACTCTATCCATTATGAGGCCTGGCTGCCCTAAAAATTACATACACAGGGTGGAGCCAAGATGGCGGAGTAGAAGCACAAACTCAGCATGGGCTCCTGCTCCAATCACTTCCAATACATGTAAAAAAATGACTCTAAACAAATTTTAGAGCTATAGAACCTACAAAGTGACAGAGAGAAACAAATCTCCCACTGAAGGCAGCCTGGCAGACCGACAGGACGGGACTATCACACTGAGCTGGGAGCCTAGTAAAGTCCTGTCTGAGTTGTGGTTCTGGCTCCAGGGTGGCCCCGACCAGCAATGGTCAGAGCAGACTTCGGGAGAGTGAATCACTGGCAGCTGTGGTGGTTTCCAGACTTCTTAACCCATAAACACCAAAGACTAAGTAAAAGGTCAGTGTGGAACTCTGTTGGAATGGGGGTGAGGATGGAAGAGTACGATTTGGCTCCTTCCCCCCGGCTGAGAAGTGGTGGAGGCACAGCGACTATACAGCCACCTTCCTGTGGCTGCCTTAGGAGCTCCTGGGCTGCAGATTGTAGGGGGACGAAGTGACAATTCAGAGGGTAATTGCTCTTGCTTTGACCTGCTTGGATCTGGATTGTGGTCTTGGGTGGTGATCCTGGGATGTATGGCTAGTGTGCCAGAGCTTGTGGGGGCCATAGAGAGGGTACTCTCCTAATAGCTCCAGCAGCTGTGAAAACCCCAGGGATTTGGGACAAAGCTCTCTCCATTCTGGAAGCAGAGTTCTACCAGGAGAAGAGATAAAAAGTCAAGTAATTGGCTGACAATATAAGCAAGCACAGGAAGCACAAACAGATGATAGAATCCTTTTTTGGGGACAAAAAGGATCAAGGCATGCAGTGGGAGGAAGACAGCAAAGTCAGAACTCCTGCATCAAAAGCCTCCAAGAAAAATATGAATTGGTTACAGGCCATGGAGGGGCTCAAGAAGGATATTGAAAATCAAGTAAGGAAAGTAGAGAAAAAATTGGGAAGAGAAATGAGAATGATGCAAGAAAATCATGAAAAGCAAGTCAACAGCCTGCTAAAGGAGACCCAGAAATACACTGAAGAAAATAACACCTTAAGAAATTGTTTAACTCAAACGGCAAAAGAGAACCAAAAAGCCAATGAGGAAAAGAATGCCTTAAAAAGTTGAATTTGCCAGATGAAAAAGGAAGTTAAAAAAACTCACTGAAGAGAATAACTCCTTCAAAATTAGAATGGAACAATTGGAAGCTAATGACTTTATAGTAAATCAAGATACTATAAAACAGATCCAAACAAATGAAAAAATAGAAGGCAATGTGAAATATCTCAGTGGAAAAACCACTGACCTGGAAAATAGATCCAGGAGAGATAATTTAAGAATTATTGGACTGCCTGAAAGCCATGATCAAAAAAAAAGAGTCTAGACACCATCTTGCAAGAAATTATCAAGCAAAATTGCAGTGATATTCTAGAACCAGAGGGCAAAATAGAAATGGAAAGAATTCACCAAAAGCCTCTTGAAAAAGATCCCAAAAAGAAAACTCTTAGGAATATTATAGCCAAATTCCAGAGTTCCCAGGTCAAGGAGAAAATACTGCAAGCAGTCAGGAAGAAAAAATTTGAGTATTGTGGAAATACAATCAGGATAACACAAGACCTAGCAGCTTCTACATTAAGGAATCAAAGGGCTTGGAATATGATATTCCAGAGGTCAAAGGAGCTAGGTTTAAAACCAAGAATCACCTACCCAGAAAAACTGAGTATAGTGCTTCAGGGGAAAATATGGTCATTCAATGAAATAGAGGATTTTCAAGCATTCTTGATGAAAAAACCAGAGCTGAACAGAAAATTTGACTTTCAAATACAAGAAGCAAGAGAAGCATGCGGAGGTAAACAGGAAAAAGAAATCATAAGGAACATATTAAAGTTGACCTATTTATATTCCTACATGGAAAAATGATTATTAGAACTTAGGAGACTTTTCTCAGTATGAGGATAGTTGAAGGCAATATATATGTATTTATATGTATACATACATATATACGTATGTATAGGAGGGTGTATGTGTATATAAATATATATGTGAGTGTGGGCATATGTATGTTTATGTATACATAGACAGAGGGCACAGGATGAGTTGAATATGAAGGGGTGATATCTAAAAAATAAAATTAAGAGGTGAGAGAAATTTATTGGGGAAGGAGAAAGGGAAAGATACATTAGGGTAAATTATCTCATATAAAAGAGGCAAGAGAAACTGTCACAATGGAGGGGAAGAACAGGAAGGTGAAAGGGAATGGGACAACCTTATTCTCATTGAATTTGGCTTAAGGAGGGATACATACTCAATTGGGCATCTTACCCTATAGGAAAATAGGGGGTTGGGGATAAGATGGTGGATGATAGAAGGGAGGGCAGATTGGGGGAGAGAGTAGTTAGAAGCAAACATTTTTGAAAAGGGATAGGGTCAAAGGAGAAAATAGAATAAGTGGGGGGCGAGATAGGATGGAGGGAAATAATAGTAAGTCTTTCACAATATAACTACTATGGAAATGATTTGGGTAACTACGCATGTACAAACTATATTGAATTGCTTATCTTCCCAGTGGGGGCGGGTGAGGAGGGAAGAAGGGGAAAAAAAATCTGGAACTCAATGTTTTAAAAACAAATGTTTAAAAAAAATGTTTTTTTTACATGCAACTGGGAAAGAAGATATACAGGCACTGGGGTATAAAAATCCATCTTACCCTACTAGAAAGTTAGGGGAGGTGATGGGGGAGGCTATAAGAGAGAACAGATTGGGGGAAGGGGTATTCAGTAGGTTTGCTATTATGGGGTGGGGGTGGGGGAAAGAAGGAGAGAAAAATTGTAAATCAAAATCTTGTGGAAATGAATGTTGAAAACTAAAAATAAATAAATTTTAAAAAGATTACATACACCCATATATATGTAGAATAAAGATTATTGATATAAATATGAGGGATTATATATATATTTCTAGATATAGATGAGATGTAGATATAGCAGTAGATGTAGACATGTATAGATACAACTATAGCTATAGCTAGATACAGATACAAATATGGATCCTGTCTCTTTCCCACCCTCCCCTTGAGACTCATCCTTGGTAAGAAAGAAGGGGAAAAAAGAGGAAAGAAAATTCATCCAAACTAACTGATACACTCACATAGACTGACAGCATATACGATGTCCCCCAAACACAGTTCCCTGCTTCTGCAAAGAGGGAATGGAAGGGTGTTTTCTCCTATTTTCTTTGAACTCAAGCTTGGTCATTGTAATTTCATAGCATTCAGTTTCATGCTGTGGTTATTATTTCTATGTATAAGTCATTATAGTCATTGGTATATTGTTTTCTTGGTTTTACTTATTGTATTTTTCCTAAGTCATTTCGTATCCGGTTTTTTGTTTGTTTTTGTTTTACTGATGTGGTTGCTTACTCAAATGTATTACAAAACGGGCTTCTGGTGTAGTATAAAGAACTCAGGACTAGGCGTTAGGAGTCCCGAGTTCTAATAGTCTTAGGCGTATTACTAACTAATTGTGTGAATTGTGTGAGCTGGGATAAGACTTCTTTGGGACTCAGTTTCTTCATCTATAAAATGAATCGTTTGTGCTGAATAGGCTCTAATATTCTATGGTCTTTAACTTATAATTCTCCTTTTTTTTTATTACAATGCTGACTTCTGTTTTGGTCATTTTGCAGGAACTGAAATGATAGGGTGCTAGTAAAGTCAATAAGAATTTAAGTACCTACTGTGTGCCAGCAACTGTACTGAAGCTTAAGTACCTGCCCTTACGGAGTTTACATTCTAACGAAAGTAAAATGACCTCCATTTTACCATTTTAGTCCTAGACCTGCCCCTGGAAAGCCATGTGAACCTGAGTAAAACATTTAACTTCCCTAGGCCTGAGTTTTTATTTGCCATTTTTTTCTCAATCAAAGAGGTTTGAATTAAGGCTCTCTGTTTCCTCCCAGCTCTAAAAAATATGAAATGCTTACCGAATTTATATGAATTCATTATTATTTTATAATCTTAACCACAAACAGGTTAAGTATATAAAAAAAATTTAGCTGAGACTACTCTCTCTAGTCACCACATGTCCTGGCACTTTTCAAAAGCATTATTACTTATTAGAGATAAAAATCTTGAATTTGACAACCTTGTGAAATCCATTTGAATATTAAATTGCAGTGGTACATTTCACAATCTGTGGAGTCTGTGTATCTTAGCACAAATGTAACATAACAATAGTTTTTTTTTAAAAAAACATCATTCATGTTGCTAATCCTCACTATTTCAGGAGAACAGAAAATATATATACTCAACTGGCTCTTCCTTCAAGGTCTTTTGTAAACAAACAATACTAATCTGAAGGAGCACAAAAGTTACTGTACCTACCCTTGTTTTAATATGTTCATATGTGTATTAAGTTGTACAAATATATTGAGAAAGTTGTTCTAAAATGTGCTTGGTGATACTTGTAGTCTAGTGGGCATGCCTGGTATTTCAAATCTTCTTCCACCTTAGGAAGACAAGTCTTTTTTAGATCCCTTCTATATTTAAAACTGATGGACAAATGCAAACCACTGAAGTCAAGAAGTTTCTAAGTGAGGCTATCCTTTCCATCTGGATGTAATAGACTCCAGCGGAACGATAACAAAGTTTCAGTCTGGGTTTATAATTTTTGTGTGTTTTATGTGGTATTTTACTGCCCTTTGGGGCCTCTTCTGTTCAACTGTTAAGAAGCATCCAGTTTTGACGTCCAACGCCCTATGTTAAAAAACATCCCACTAGTAATTTGCTTCTTGAAAACTAGAGACTTATTTCTTTTGCAGTTTGGACCCCAATCCTTTACAGAGGTGAGTAGCAAGAAGAACAAAACTGAGAGTGTTCCAAAAAGGTGACTATTTGGGCCATTCGTATGTAAATGGTCAAAGCCTGGAATTAATGTATTACATCTTGGCTAGCTTCTATATACACCTGGTAGAAAAGTACTAGGCTACCCTGTGACAGAGAATCTCTTTTGTTTGTTACAGTTAGCTCTTTTGTAGTTGGGGGATCTCATTGAAAGCTTACTCCTAGGGGACATAGCCCCTTTACGTTTTGCACAAGCAATTTAAACATATTCACCTCAGTTTCCTTATCTATAAAATGAGCTGGAGAAGGAAATGGCAAACCACTTCAATGTCTTTGTCAAGAAAATCCCTTTACCAGGTGTTGAGATCCAGTAATGAGAGAAGTGTCAAGATTAGACTTTGGGTAGATTTTGTTCCAAACTGTCACTGGATGGATAAAAATGTTTCATGTTTGTATACTGTTTTAAGTTTGGCAAACTGCTTTGTATACATTATTTCACTAAACCTTTGCAAAAAACCAAAACAACTTTAAGTGGTAGCTACTACAGGCATTATTATCTGAATTTTACTGATGAGGAAACTGAGGCTTAGAGTAGTTAAGTGACTTGCTCATTGTTATACTGTTAAGAAATGGCAGAGGCAGGATTTGAAACCAATTCTCTCTGGCTCCAAGTCCAACACTTCACCGGGTCATTTTCTACTCCAAGGTGCCAGACCACTCAGTAACACAAATACAAGTAGTTTGACTGTTTATATGTAGGTTATCATCATCATCATCATCTTCATCCTCATCCTCATCCCCATCATCATCAGTTTAACATGACTACAAAATGTAAGATTAAAACATGATGCCTAGTTGCTGATTCTTCAAAAGAATAACATTTGAAATGAGGATAATAGATTAACTCCTGACATCAGCACGAGGAGTACAGTTCAGACATACAGCAGACCTTGCTAATTTTGTACTAATGAGCTGAAGAGCGGATTCATAGCACATTAGAGCTGAAGGGTCCCTGAGAGTTCTGACTTCCTGTGTAATGGATTAAACCCTTCTATAGCATCCCTGACAGATATCCTTCTAAATTCTTTTTTAATACCCTCAGTTAACTACCTCGTGAGCAAACTCCTTCATTGTTGGACAGTTCTAGTTGCTGGAAAAGTTTCTTGTTTTATTGAATCAAAATATGCCTTTCTTTGTAACCTGAACACTGTACAGTGCTTGGTACTTAACAAATACTTGTTAACTGACTCCCTGGTCCTTAGTACTGGGACCTGGAGCAACATAAAACAAATCCACTCACTTCTTTAGTCTCTGTCTTTCTGTGTATCTATGTATCTTTAAACATATACATGGATAATCTATTACAAATTATCATATATGTATGATATATACATATGATGTATGCATATATGTAATAATTTCTTTCCTTAGTCTATTAACTAGTCCACATTTCTTAAACCATTAGACACTGTTTCCAAATCCCTCTCTATATTGATTTTTCTCCTTTTGATGCACTTGTTTGCCACCCTTCCTTCTAAAATATGTTACTAAAAACTGAGCACAAAATTGCCAATGAAGTTTTATTAGCAATGAAATTGGATCTATTGATAATATAGCTTAAGATGTTATTTTCTGACAGCCATATTCCTCTCTTTTGTTCAATACTCTTTAATAGCTCCTTGTCACTTACAATAGGAAATTCATTCTCCTCAGACTAGTGTTCAAAGCATTCCACAATCAGAGTCTACTCTACCTTCAGGCTTATTATGCTGCATCCTTTCATACACTTCATGTTTCAATCAAACTGGCTAAATCTCTTCCCCCTCCCTTCTCCCCCAAACTCATATCTCTATTCCCTTGCTCATCCTTTGTTACAGCTAGCTCTTCTGAAGACTGGGGATCTTGTTTAAGGTTTACTCCTCGGGGATACCACTCTCTACATTTTGCACAAGAGCTAGGTGGCACAGTGAATGGAGCACTGATGTGGAATCCAGAAGACTCATCTGCAGGAGTTTGAATCTGGCTGAGACGCTTCCTAGCTGCATGAGTGCTTAGAATTCTGTCTTCTTCTTGATTGTTGAATTCCTACCCTCAGTACCAGCTCCTCCTGAATTCTTCCCTAGTTGATAATGACCTTTCTTTACTCCAACATCTCAACACACTCTGCCTTTCTCTTAAGCTCTTACTTTGTATTATTTTGTACGACAGTTACTTGTCAATGATATCGTTATTTATCAACTCTGACCCCTAATGCCTCCAAGACAGACAAAAAATTCAGTTTGGCTCTTAAAGTCCTTCATAATTTGGCCCCATCTTATCCTTCCAGTAATTTTACACCTTGCATGCCTCCTCCCTAGCCCCAATATACTCTGTGATCCAATGATGCTAGCCACCTTGTTGTAAACGATACTCTTTATCTTTCAGTTCTAGGCATTTCATTGGCTATTACTCATACCTGGAACTCTCTTCCTTCCCATGTCTGCCTTTTGACTTCACTGGCTTCCTTCAGCTCTCAGCAAAAGTGTCTCCTTACACAACAAGTCTTTCCTAGTCTCCCTTAATCTTAGCACCACCCTTAGAGATATTTCCAAATTATCCTACATACACATTGTTTAAATTTGGTTTCGTGTTGTTTCCCATATTAGACTATAAGCTCCTGGAGAGCAGGGTCATGGTTTTTGTCTGTTTTTCTTTGTTTTTTATTTTTTTCTCCTCTCTTTGTATCCCTAGAGTTTAGCGTAATGCTTGGCACGTGGTCGGTGACAATGAATGCTTGTTAACTTGACTTGATTTAAACGCTGTTAAGAGTCCTCTCACTCTTGTCTAAAGGCGTTCCTACTGGCACCCAGCAAAATATTCTGCATGTAACAGGCACTCAATACATTTTTCTTGAAATTGTCAGAACTGTGATATTGGTTCAGAAAAAACAAAACTAGTGATTAACCAAAACCTTCACCACCCCCAATTGTTTTTAATGCAACACATTTATCTTTCTCTCATTCTTCATAGACATAACGAAAATTTTGAAATTAAAGGTAACATCTTACATTTATACCTCTCATATGTCATCTCATTGGTCTGGATCTCATGACTTGGCCTTTTGAGTTCATTCTGAATCCTAAATCCATCAATTAGTATACTAGCTGTGCCTCCAAGAATTGTATCATCTGCCAACTTAATCAGTCATTTTGAATGAAAGAATATATATTACTTGCTTTGAAAATAATATTATCATTATTATACTATATGTAAATAATAATAATATGACTCTTAGAAATTAACATTATCTTAAGCTATATTATCAATAGATGAAATTTCA
>JAQQSU010005663.1:0-13736 GCA_028627135.1 Pseudochirops cupreus | reverse complement strand
CTTGTCATGCTTCTCTTGCTTTTTGTATTTGAAAGTCAAATTTTCTGTTCAGCTCACATTTTTTCATCAAGAATGCTTGAAAGTCCTCTATTTCATTGAATGACCATATTTTTTCCTGTAGCATTGTACTCAATTTTGCTGGGTAAGTGATTCTTGGTTTTAGTCCCAGCTCCTTTGACCTCCAGAATATCATATTCCAAGCCCTGCAATTCCTTAATGTAGAAGCTGCTAGGTCTTGTGTTATTCTGATTGTGTTTCTACAATACTCAAATTGTTTCTTACTGACTGTTTGCAGTATTTTCTCCTTGACCTGGGAACTCTGGAATTTGGCTATAATATTCCTAGGAGTTTTCTTTTTGATATCTTTTTCAAGAGGTGAGCAGTGAAGTCTTTCAATGTCTATTTTGCCCTCTGGTTCTAGAATATTGGGGCAATTTTGCTTGATAATTTCATGAAAGATGGTGTCTAGGCTCTTTTTCTGATCATGGCTTTCAGGTAGACCAATAATTTTTAAATTATGTCTCCTGGATCTATTTTCCAGGTGAGTGGTTTTTCCAGTGAGATATTTTACTTTGCCTTCTATTTTTTTATTTGTTTGGGTCTGTTTTATAGTATATTGATTTCTTAAAGTCATTAGCTTCTTATTGCTCCAGTCTAATTTTGAACAAGTTTCTCTCTTCAGTGACTTTTTGAAATTCCTTTTCCATCTGGCAAATTCTATTTTTTAAAGCATTCTTCTCCTCATTGGCTTTTTGGGCTTCTTTTGCCATCTGAATTAGTCTATTTTTTAAGGTGTTATTTTCTTCAGTATTTTTTTGGGTCTCCTTTAGCAGGCTGTTGACTCTTTTCATGATTTTCTTGCATCATTTTCATTTCTCTTTCCAATTTTTCCTCCACTTCTCTTACTTGATTTCCAAAATTCTTCTTGAGCTCCTCCATGGCCTGTAACCAGTTTATTTTTTTCAGAGGCTTTTGATGCAGGAGTTCTGACTTCACTGTCTTCCTCCCACTCCATGCCTTGATCCTTTTGTCTCCCAAAAAGGATTCTATCATCTGTTTGTGTTTCCATTGCTTGCTCATATTAGTAGCCAATTACTTGACTTTTGAGCTCTTTCCTGTGGTAGAACTCTGCTTCCAGAATGGAGAGAGCTATGTCCCAAATCACTGGGGTTTTTGCAGCTGCCAGAGCTATTAGATGGGTGCCCTCTCTACAGCTCCCACATGCTCTGTGTCACTGGTCCCACACCCCAGGACCATCACCAAAGACCACAATCTGGATCCAAGCAGGTCAAAGAAAGAGTGATTATCCTCTGAATGTTCACTTGGTCCCCCTACAATCTAAAGGCCAGGAGCTCTGGAAGCAGCCACCTGGCAGTGGCTGCAGCTACCACACCTCCTCTGCTTCTAGCTCTGTTTGAACAAAGTTCCACACTGACCTTTTACTTTGTCTTTGGCATTTGTGGATTGAGAAGTCTGGAAATCAGTGCAGCTGCTGGTTATTTACTCTTGTGAAGTCTGTTCTGGCCACAGCTGGTCAGGGCTGCCCACGGCTCTCTGGGAACTGTACTCAGCTCCCAGCATGCTGTGATGGACCCTTCCTTCCAGCTTGCCAGGTTTCCTTCAGCAGAAGATTTGTTTCTCTCTGTCACTTTGTGAGTTCTGTAGCTTAATGTTTGTTTAGAGTAATTTTTTACATGTATTGGGGAAGGTGGAAGCCAGAGCTACATGGAAGTCCTGTTTCTACTCCATCATCTTGGCTCTGCCCCCCTATTTTCTTTGTTGAATTCAGATTGGATAAGTATTGATCTCCTTGCCCCTCAGTTAGCTCTTACTACCCTGGGACCTACTCTGGCCATGTGTCCTGATGAGGATAGGAATCAGGCTATTTTTGGAGAATTCACTGTACCCTAAATCCATCTCCTACTGTTTTGCACTGAGTATGCTACTTTTGTACCATGTCTTTCACCAAACCTACCTCCATGTTTTGTATGATTCTGGAATTTTTTTTTGTTCAGTTTTGGATTGGGTGAAGAAATTTATATCTATTTCTCTTTATTTCATTTCATTTTATTTTGCCATTGTTCTTTCTGCTGCATTTTAGGTCTTTATTAGGGTGGTTGTGAGGGAGCTAGATTCCTCTAGGCTCTACCACACCTCCATCTTTCCATAAACTACTTTTTGTTCAGTAGTGCATCTAAACAACACATATATGTCCTCTCTAGCTGAAGAAAAAAAATTGACTACAGTCTCCATTTAGTTTGATTTTTAATATTAGCACAATAACAGGCATTGCAGAACATGTTTGACTCAAAATTTTGGGTAAATTGATTGACCTTGTTTCCATCTGTGTGACTGGCAGAGACCTGAGAGTATCATACTTCTACGTGGAAGAACTATGGCTTATCAGTTTGATGAAAAGTTAAGTTGGAATGATTCAAAAAATGATTGCTTCCTATCCTTGTAAAGCACAGGAGAGGTCCTAAAGAATGGTTCTAATCTGTGAGTTTAGGGAGTCTTGAACTCCCTAAACTGATTTTGTGAACAATTAGATTTGGCGTTTTCTTTCGTTTCTGATGCTATGAATATTCTGGAAATGAGAGAGTCAACTTAACTTAATATGAGTTGTGACTTTTATTTTATATATAAATTGATTTTCCACTATAAAAAACAAATGTAAAGGCAAGGTCTGCCACAAATGAAAAAATCTCTTTTTTTCTCCTGGATTGTCTACAAGTGAAACCTCCTAGAATGTTATTTCAGGCTTACAACGGGTTTTTTAACTTTGTGTATTTTCCTAAGCATCCCTTGAGAAAGACAAGTTTAAACTTAGTAAATGTCTTTGCTTTTTAAAGCATTTTCCTAAAATAGTTAAAATAAATATTGGTGGGAACTTTTTAGGTGTCTCAAATAGACTGAAGAATAAAAATGTTAATGGAAATGGCGTTCCAGATGACTTTTCGTTCTATTTCATTCAGGCTTTGACCCTCATGGAACTTCTGCTGTGGCTGCAAAGAAATGTGAAGTTTAGACAGGAGAGAGACGCACGGGAGATGAAGCCTTAATAAGAAAAAGGGGGAAATGAGACAGAATTCTTCTCTTTAACCTTTATACTCTCTCTCAGAGCATTATCAGCTACTGTAAGTTTAGCTGTCTTCTTCTGAATTACGAATTGACTCCTAGATATGTAGATCGAGCTTCAGAGTCTCACTTCTGAACTTCAGATCAACATCATCAATTGCTTATTGGGCATTTCAAGTGGGAAGACATAGAGATATTTCGAATTCAACATCCCTAAAAGTCAACTCATATTTTCCTCCAAAACTCACCTTTCTACCAATTTCCCTAACTTAGTTGAGGGAACTACCATTATTCCTGGATCCCATGTTAATTACTTTGATATTATCCATGACTTCTTAATCTCCCTCACCCTACACATCCATGTATTGATTTCAACTCCTGGTTTCTGGAAAATATTATGGGAGAAAAATCAGGATAAGGGAGAAGGACTTGACTAATTAAGAAGAAAATTGTGTATCTGATTTATAGGGGTTTGGACAAAGAAGTAAGTCAGAAGAACGAAATTTGTCAAAATTTGAGAGAAATTGAGGAACACAAATAACAGTTTCCAGGTCCAAGATAGATCTTCATTTCCAGATTCAACACCTTTCTACCAAAGTAGATTGTCACCTTTTCTATGACTTAAAGTCACAGAGAATTGAGTAGATCATGGAATAGTTGGTTAACAAGCTTGCCCAGAGTCACAATTTTCATAGCTTTAAGTCTAGCTGTCTATCCAATAAATGCCATGCTGCCTCCTTGAACAAGATCAAGGAGTATTAGGGAATAGAATGTAAAGAACTAGACTCAATAAAAATAATGTAGTTGACAAATTGGGCAAAGCACACAAGAAAAAGTGAGTAGAACAACCATTTTTAAACAAACTGAAAGAAAGGTGGGGGCAAACTGACAAAAACAGGAAGGAGACTCAAGATATGACAACAACTGTGTGGTTTCTGTTGAGACAAAGGAAGGAAATTTGACTCAGATTGTTGTTAAGAAATTCTATCTAGGAGTTTAGGGTTGAAATACAGACACTCAAAAGCAGTTTCAAGAAATAGGGCTACAAGTCTCTGCCATGATGTAGAGTAGAAGAAATTGACCAGTCCCTTCCATTGAATGGGTTATATTCATATTTCTGCTACAGCTATGGGAATTTTTTTGTGTTTCAAGTGTAGACCAATTTCCTTTCTGGAAGAGCAAGTGGAAATACTCATTGACTCTCCATATTTCGGGCTGTTGCTGAAAAAATGAGGGTGCTAAAGGTAACAAGAAAGAAAACTACAACAGGGGAAATTTTTAAGCTGAAGACGTATATTTAACCCTTGTCAGGATGAGTTTTACATGGGAGAGAAAGGGAAGCAAAATGATAGCTATACATTTAGAATCTTGTAACCCTATTACAATAGCTCATTTTAATGCTATAATGGTCAACTATGTCATGCAGTGGATATATTGCCAGACCTAGAGTTAGGAAGTTCAAATCTGGCATCAGGCACTTAATAACTGTATGATCCTGGGCAAGTCACTCAACACTGTTCACCTCAGTTTCTTCAGAACTGGAGAAGGAAATGGCAAACCACTCTAGTATCTTTGCCACAAAAACCCCAAAAGGGGTCATGAAGAATCAAATATGACTGAAAAAATGACTAAACAACAATTCTATAATGGCCAGTAATATAAAGGTTCATATGGTCTCCTCCTCTGTAGCTTTAGAAAGTTTACTTTAGATGAAAATTAAGAGTACAATTACAATTATGCTAAATGTCCAGTTAGGAAAATTCCTAAAATATAATTAGAAGTTTGGCTCTCTGTTATAGTTTACTTTTATAATAAACCTTTATAGCATAATTCACTTCTGCTTAGCTACTAGACATTTTGTGGACATGAAATTCAGGTTGCAAGAAACATTAGATAATGTAGCAGTATATTATATTATAATACAGCATATAGTATAGTATATATCAAATCATATCATGTCATGTCGTGTTATTTTATGTTATATGTCTATGAATGGATGGTCACTGGGAGGGGAAATTTAGTAAAAAGAGACAACAATTTGAGAGGATTTCATTTATCCAGCTATTAACTTCTTGATTTGACAGTGATAATTTTATACTTGAAAAAATAAAGGAATAAACTAGAGGAAATTTTTATTCTAAACTTATTTCTCATTCAAAGAAGAACTGGTTTTAGGGTATAGAAAATATGATAACCTTGGGGTTAAGTTACCATTCATTCTAAATTCTATGATGGAGGAGAGGAAATCTGAATACAGTCTATTAGGCAACTTAAATTTTTAGAAAGTAGTTTTCAAAGGGTTCAAAGGTAAGATTGTAGTAGGATACCATGGACTAAATTGCTTCAGTAGAAGTCAGATCAAGAGGGGTGGAAGATGCTGAGCAATGAGATTCTGAATAAGGGAAATAATTTCATTGAGGAGGAACATGGGATTTTTTTTAAAAAGACTAATGCAGCAGTTCTCAACCTGTGGGTTATGTTCAATTTGTAACAATGAAAATATATCCTGCATATCAGATAGATTCATAACAGTAGCAAAATTACAGTTATGAAGTAGCAACGAAAATAATTTTATGTTTGGGGGTCACCACAACATGGGGAACTATATTAAAGGGTCACGGCATTAGGAAGGTTGAGAACTACTGGACCAATGTATATTGACAAGGAACTCACCAACCTACTTAGATTAATAAAAAGGAAATAGAAACAAAGCTAGCTATCAATTCTGCTCTGTGTAAATCGTCAGTCAACATGTATTTGTTAAGAAATGACTAAATCAGGGGCAGCTAGGTGGATCACTGGCCTTGGAATCAGAAGGATGAAAATTCAAATCTGGTCTCAGACGCTTGACCCTTACTAGCTGTGTGACCCTGGGCAAGTCACTTAATCTTGATTGTCTTGGAAAAAAAACCCCAAAAAACTGACTAAATCCTAAGATTTGGGGACACAAAGAAGGCAAGAAATAGTCCCTGCTCTCAAGGACTTCACAGTCTAATGAGGGAGACAAAATACAAACAGTTAAAGACAAACAAGACGTGTGTGTGTGTGTGTGTGTGTATACTCACAATACACATACATATAAGACATATATAATATATAAATGCAAACATGCAAGACATACATATAAATGCAAACAAGATATTTACGTATATATATCTATATCTGTCTATCTATCTACAATAAAAAGGTAATAACTGGCAGCAGGAAGACACTACAAATGAGAGGAATCAATGAATCCTTCTCAGGGAAGGTTAAATTTTACACACGGAAATCAACAGTTAGTGATGAGGAGGGAATATTCTAGACATGAGAGACAGTGAAAATGTCCAGTTAGGACATAGAATATCTTGTTCAAGGAATGGCTAAGAGGCCAATATCAATGGATTATAGAGTAAATGTAAGGAGAAAGGTTTAAGAAGTCAAGGCACAAGTTGGGTAAAGGAATAGACATTTCTATAACATGTACCATGTACTAGGCACTGGGCAATGCACTTTTTTAATACAAACATCTCTTTTTATTCTCACTATAACTCTGTGAGTTGCTTTTATTATCCTCATTTTATAGAGTTGAGAAAATGGGGGCGGGGGGGCGGAGCCAAGATGGCAGAGTAAAAGCAGGAATCTGCTTGAGCTCTTCCCCAATTACCTCCAATGCCTGTAAAAAATGACTCTAAACAAATTTTAAAGCTACAGAACCCACAAAATGACAGAGTGGAACAAATATCCTGCTGAAGACGGCCTGGCAGACCAACAGCAAGGGTCTATAGCACTGGGCTGGGAACGGAGTACGGTCTTGTGAGGGCTGTGCCAGCACAAATCAGGCTGCAACACACCTCCAGGGACTGAATCACTAGCAGCTGTGGGGTTTCCAGACCTCTCAACCCAAAAATGGCAACGACAAAATAAAATGTCAGTGGGGAAACTCCGTTGAACCTGGATGAGAGAAAAGTGTGGTCCAGCCCCTGCCACCAGGGTAGCAGAGGTGGGCAACAGAAGCAGCAATAGTAGTAGCAGCAGTGGCAGCAGCTACTTCTGGAGCTCCAGGTGAAAGCAGCTGATCAGAGGGCAATTGTAAGAATCTCTTTGCTGGAGCTGAGGCAGGATTCTTTTGCTTTGCCCTGCTTTGATCTAGATTGCCGTATAGGGTAGCAGTCCTGGGGTGAGCAGGAGCATTGGCATGGCAGACCTTGTGGCATGGAGCCCTTCTCACAGTTCTGAGACAGGTGCCTAGAAGTAACTCAACAACAGCTGCTCAAAACTCCAGAAATTTGGGACACATCTCTCTCTACTCCAGAAGCAGAGTTCGACTGTGGCAAAGAGTTCAAAAGTCAAGGAATTGAGTGGGAAAATGAGAAAACTGAGGGAGATGGCAGTTAAATGACTGACACAAAGTCATATGGTTAATAAGTGTCTGAGGCAGGATTTTGAACTCAGGTCTTCTTGACTCCAGACTCAGCACTTTATCTACTGTGCCATGATCTATTTCAGAGAAGAGAATGGGTTGGGAAAGACTTTGAGCATCAAATAAATTATTTTGTATTTGGTTCTAGAAATGATGGAAAGAAAAATTATATTTGATTCTGAAAGCAATAGAGAACCAGTTTATTGAATAGGTACATGGCATGGTAAGATATTATAATGGAAATGAGAATTTGAAGATCTTCCCTGCCTCTTAATAAGCCTAAGGGAATTTGAAGACCTTCATTGATTTGGAGATCTTCCCTGTCCCCTAACAGGCTGAATGTAATCACATGGAGTCTGTGGTGGGAGGAGTTTGCTTAGGGGTAGAGCAGAGCCCACAGAAAGCTGGGAGTCAGAGTAGTTAGAGATGGAAGTAGGAGAGGACGCACTCAGGCAGACAGCTAGGCTTGTGAGTATTGATTTGTGGGAAGGCTAAAGGATGGTGTAGTGTTATGATGTATTAACTTCTTTGCTACTATGATGTATTTGGCTGTCTGGTTTTGGGATTTGGTTTTTTGGTGTCTGAATAAATGTTTTGCTCCTGTATTCTATATGGAGAGTCAGAATAGAGAAGTGAGAACTGCCTCTACAGATCCTACTGAATCCTAGTATCCAAGTTCATCACACCCCCAGGGAGAATAGGTAATAGGCTGAACCCCATCTCATATTAAAGAAACACACAAACAGTATGACAAACTCCATATCAATGTGCCAATATATTGGGGAAATGGATCAACTACTGTAACTAGGGCATTAATTGATACTGAGATAGAAGCCTCCTTTACATATGGAACCCAGACAGATTAAAACATGGAACTCTTATTGCAATCACAGGACTTGGAGGGGCTGAAATATCAGCCAGACAACTCAAACTAATGATGAAAATTGGACAATTACCTAAGAAAGATTATGCCATGGTAATTGTACCCATTCCTGCAAACATCATTGGGACAGATGTATTGAGAGGTATATGACTCTAAATTTACCTGAGGGAAGATACCAACTTGCAGTAAGGAAGATAAGAATTAATACAGTTTTAGTGGAAAAAATAAAAAAGGACCCAATCACTTTACCTGAACTTTCTGAAATAATTACTTTAAAGCAATATATGTGCCAGGAGGGCAAGATGAAATTACCAATAGTATAAAGGAATATGTTGAAGCAGGAGTGTTAGTTCCTACAACCACATGATGGAATAATACTCTCTGGCCACTATGGAAGTCAGATGGGAAATGGAGAATGACAGTGGACTATGAATGATTGAATAAAGTGACTCCTCCCTTGTATGCTGCTGTTTTAGAACAGAAGAAAATGCGTGGTTTACTGATGGGAGAGCAAAATATTAGGGTCATCAAAGACATCGGAAAGCAGTAACCTATTACCCATGTACTAGGCAGACTTTGGAAAGTAATGGATAGGTGGAAGTAGTCAAAATGCTGAACTGATGGCAATACATTAAGCCATTAAAACAGAACAAGGAGGACAGTGTCACTTGTGTTGACACCTATTCCCAGGTGGACTAGTGGCTTGTCCTTATAAGAATGCAGCCCAGAAAAACATCTGTAAAATGCTAGCTCCCAATGCAGATTCAAAGTGACAATGGGTCACATTTCAAAGGTAATGAAATGAGGAGATATTGTATATTATACAATATAGAATGGATATATCATATTCCATATTATCCACAAGCATCTGGGTTAATTGAAAGAATGAATGGATTATTGAAGGAACAGCTAAGGAAGTTAACTTCTAATAATTTGTATCAACATTGGAAGGATAATTTGCTCACTGCTTTATGTAATTTGAATAATAGGCCATCGCGAGGAAGTACATCTCTAGCCAGAATGATAACCCCAAATCTGCAAATTAGAAAACAGCAGACACATAGGATCCCAAATATTGAGTACTGGACCGTGAGGCAAGATGTCCCAGCACCATATCCAGGAACACCTGGCTCAGCAGGATATGATTTACATTGTTTACAGGACTTTTGGTTGGATAGAAAAGAAATAAGAAGATTATCCACTGAAATATGTGTGAGAATCACTAAAAATCATTTTGGACAGATATTACCTAAATCAGGTTTAGTAGCTCAAGGAATACATGAATTGGCTGGAGCAACAGATTGTAATTATGAAGGAGAAATTATTGTGATATTCCAAAATTTGGGTGAAGAACCCATACTGTTTATTTTTTTTTATTTCTTTTTGGAGGGCAATTGGGGTTAAGTGACTTGTCCAAAGTCACACAGCTAGTAAGTGTGTCAAGTGTATGAGGCCAGATTTGAACTCAGGTCCTCCTGACTCCAGGGCTGGTGCTCTATTCACTGCACCACCTAGCTGCCCCAAACCCATACTGTTTCATAAAAATCACAGAATAGTTCAAGTGATTATTATTCCTTGTGAAACAATACTCCTTGTGAAAAATGACCCTTCTTCTAAAATAACTATCAGAGAAACTGAAAGTTTTGGTTATGAAAGAATAAAATTGGGAGCTAAAGTATAGGTAAAGAAGAAGCCAAATGATGTTTCAAAGGCTATGGAAATTATAGCACATAGGAAAGATTAAAATGTAACTTTTGTTTGTTCAGGAGAAGATGATTACCAAATTGTATCCATAACTCATTTATTCTACTGTGAATGAGGGCTATGATAGTAAGTTCATGGACTCCAGAAGCATGACTGACTCTGTGTCCCTTTCTTTTTGGCTTTTGTCTGTTAAATTTGTTTGCTAGATTTGTTTCCTGCAGGTTTATAGTACCCTCCACCTGCAGATGCCTGATTGCTTAAGCCAGATGTCACCCCCTGCCCTTGACTGTGAAGTGCCATCCCTTTACCAAGCTCCAGATAACAGCTAAAGAACTGACCTATCTAATGGAACCTCCTGGATCTGGCATTGATCAAGCTGAGCGTGCCAGCTAAATAACTGACCTCTCAAATGGGACCTCTTGGAGCAGGGACAGTTCTATATCCAGTTTCAGCAGGAAGTGGCTATGGGAGAAGACACCTTTGCCTCTTACCCCAAGATTTTGAGGGGGGAATGGTAGGATGGTAGGATGGTAGGATGCTTATGCTCAAGTTCCACCCTAAGATACTGTTTTATGCAGTGTTTTCTGTTATCCCTCTTATATTGTTATAAAGTTATGTTCATACCAGTTTACCCTAAACTCCCGTTAGCCTATGTAATGAAATGTATTGTTAATGTATTTTTGCTATGTAAGGGACATGAAAGATCTTGGGGCTGAATGTAATGGTAATGAGAATTTGAAGATCTTCCCTGCCTCTTAGTAAGCCTAAGGGAATTTGAAAAACTTCCCTGATTTAAATTAAGGAGCAAAAAATCATTATGATTGGCAAGATAACAGAACAGTTATTTTCCTCACACTTCTACAAAGCAAAAAACCTGAAGAAAAAAAAAAGAAAAAAAAAAGAAAATATACACTAGCTACACTAGCTATATAGGGTAAGTTGGGTGGCACAGTTTGGAGAATGCTAGAATTGGAGTCAGGAAGACCTGAGACTTAAACCTACCTTATGCAGCTGTGTGATTCTGGGTAAATCACTTAACCTCTCTCAACCTCAGTGTCCTCATCTGTAAAATGGGGGTAATAGCCCCAACTCAGAGAGTTGTTGTGAGGATGTAATGGTAGTGGGAATTTGAAGATTTTCCCTGCCCTTTAATAGGCTTAAGGGAATTTGAAGATCTTTCCTGCTTTGAAGATCTTTCCTGCCCCCTAATAGGCTGAATGTAATTACATGGAGCCTGTGGTGGGAGGAAGGTAGAGCAGAGGACACAGGAAGCTGGGAGTCAGAGCAGTTAGAGACAGAGGGAGGAGAGGACTCACCCAGGTGGACAGCTAGGTTTGTGAGTGTTGGTTTGTGGGAAGGCTAAAGGATAGTGTGGCTTTCTGCTGTGTATATGTTGCTATTTGTTTTCCTGGTGTTGGGATTTCGTTTTCTGTTGTCTGAATAAATGTTTTGCCCCTGTGTTCTATATGGAGGGGCTGTTATATTTTGCAATTGAGCACTATGCCTGCATATTCACAGTCACCATCAGTGCTGTGAATATTGTTTTGGTGCTAAAGATATGCACCTTACAAGGGATTAGTTAGATACCAGAGTGGAAGACTGAGTGGAAAGGGGAGAGACATGAAACAGATAGATTAACCAACCTTGTCAGAGGAGCAAGGGTGGAGCACATAAGAGATGCCATAAAGGTGAAATGGCAGGACTTCACAATAGATAAGGTATTGGGAGTGAGAGAAAGTGAAGAATAAATTATTACACTTAAGTTGCAAGCTTAAGTGACTGAGAGAACGATAGTGTCCTTGACAGTAGCAGAGAAGTTCATTAAGAGGGTGTAAAGTTTGAAGGGTTGGGGGAGATAAGATTCATTTTGGATATGTTGAATTGAATATAGCTATGAAACATCAATTTGGAGATATCTAATAGGTGATTGGAGACATGAGTCTGGAGGTTAGGAATGGATAAATAGATCTGAGGATCATCAACATAAAGATAATAATTGAACCCATGAGAACTGATGAGATTAACAAGTAAAATTATATAGAAGAAGAAAAGAAGAGGATCTAGGACAGAGTCCTATAGGATACTCATCTTTAGTAGATATGATCTGGATGATGATCAACAAAAGGAGGCTGAGTAGTAGTGATAAAACAAGAATGAGAAAACTGAGGTAAACAGGGGTTTGTTCTTAAACACTTAAGTGTCTAAGGACAGATTTAAACTCAGGAAGATGAGTCTTTCTGATTCTAGGCCCAGAACTCAATCCACGGTGCCACCTAGTTACCCAAAGACCAAAGAGAGATCTTAAATAATCCAATATAAGAAAGACAAATAGAACTAGCTGTAAGGAAACTACCAAAAGGAACTCACCACACTACCAAAACTCTATCTAACTTTTATGAGTACCAACACTATACAAATTATTTTCTTTTTTTAAAAAAAAAAACTTTTATTTATTTTAATTTACATCATTCATTTCCACGAAATTTTGAGTTACAAATTTTCTCCCCATCTTTCCCCTACCCACCACCTCAAAACAGCCATCCCAGTGTATCCCCCCTCCCCAGTCTATTCTCTCCTATGTCCTCCCCCATCACCCCTCTGACTTTCCGATAGGGCAGTGTCAGGGTTCTCTCTCAGAGTGCCCTAACTTACCAGCAGAGGCAATCGATTACACACACAACTCACAATGCTAGTGTACCTTTCAGAAACAGAAGAGTCATGGCTCTGAGGCCTAAACAGAAAAGTTTATTAAGGTCTCTCCATGGGGAAGCCTTAAAGCCACATACTAAGGTAGGCTTCCAAGATACCTTCCAGCCCTAGGTCTTAAATAGACCCCAGATCCACCTACCACACATGTTAGAGCCCAGCTGAACAGAATTGTGAGAGGGGGAGTGCAATTACAAGGGTATGAAGGCCCCAAGGTGTGGAGACGCCAATCAGGAACAGCAGGTAACCCCATGTAACAGAGTCCTGAGCAATGCAGTATCCCCTGGCCGGGGACAGGGCAATATGCCCTGACCTCCACGTGACCCAACTAATTCCTGGACCTCAAACACTTCCCTGTGCCATGACACAACCACTTGCAATGTGAACCTCACAGGGCAGGATGGATGTCCCTACCCCAGTGCCTGTGTATCTCAAGTTCCAGTTGGATATAGTTAATAATAACAATAATAATAATAATAGTATATATATATACATATATTTTTTTAACATTTGATTATAGAACTTTAAATTCTAGATTCTTTCCCTTCCTCCCTTGTCACCCACCCCCCACTAGAAGGACAAGCAATCAAATACATGCTGAACATGTGTAATTACGCAGAACCTCTCCACAGTGGGAGTATTGTGAGAGTCTGATTACATATCCCTTCTTCCTATCCCACCCTCCCCCCTCATTCCAATCTCTACATTGTCCCTGTCCCTCTACAGAAGTGTTCACTTCCATCAACCCTCCCCCCACCCTGCCTTCCCCTCCATCATCTCACCTTTCATCCCCCTTCCCTCTACTCTTCTATGTGGCAAGATGCCCAGTTTAGAGTTTGTCATTCCTTCCCTAAGCCAAATTCTGTGAGAGTAAGGTTGACTCTTTCCCTTTTGCCTTCCTGTTCTCCCCCTCTATTGTAACAATTATCTCTTGCCTCTTGCATGAGATGCTCAACCCCATTC
>JAQQSU010005662.1:0-13736 GCA_028627135.1 Pseudochirops cupreus | reverse complement strand
GAATCTGGAGTTCCATAATCAAATGTTATGAATGTGTATCTATCTATCTATCTATCTATCTATGCAATTATTATTATTATTATTGACTACATCCAACTGGAACTTGAGATACACAGGCACTGTGGTTGGGAGATCCATCCTGCCCTACCGAAAAGTGTCATAGGAGAGAATAGACGGGGGAGGGGGGACACACTGGGATGGCTGTTTTGGGGCGGTGGGCAGGGGAAAGACAGGGAGAAAATATGTAACTCAAAATCTTGTGGAAATGAATGATGCAAACTAAAATAAAATTAAAAAAAATTAAATAGAAAAAAAAGAATGAGTGGGTTAAAAAACAAATCATAGAAACAATCAAATAATTTCATTAAAGATAATGACAACAAGGAAATTATATCCTAAAATTTGTATGATGAAACCAAAGCAGTACTTAGGGGAAATTTTACATGTCTAAATACATCAATAAAAAGATGAAGAGTAGACTGATGAATTGGGCATGCAACTAAAGAAAAAAAAAAACAACTAGAAAACCAATAGAATAAAAAAACTCCAATTAAACACCAAAATAGATATCCTGAGAATCAAAAGTGATTAACAAATATCAAAGTAAAGAAAAAAAATTGAACTGAAAAATAAAACTAGGAGAGATTTAAAAACAAACAAACAAACAACTAATAGGGCAGCTAGGTGGCACAATGAATAGAACACTGGTCCTGAAGTCAGGAGGACTTGAGTTCAAATCCAACCTCAGACACTTAACACTTACTGGCTGTGTGACCTTGGGCAAATCACTTAACCTCAATCGCCCTGCCTTCCCCCCTCTAAAAAAAAAAGAAAGAAAAGAAAAAACCTAATAAATAAATTTCATTGGCTAATTTGATCTTAAAAAAGAAAGAAAATCAAATTACCAGGTACAAAAATGAAAAAGGTGAACTCACAACCAATGAAGGAGAAATAAAAGCAATTGTTAAATGCTATTTTGCCTAACTACATGTCAATAAAACTAACAATCTAAATGGAATAGATGAATATTTACAAAAATGTAAATTGCCCGGATAAACAGACCAAGAAATAAAATACTTTAATAACCCAATCTTAGAAAAAGAAATTGAACAAGCAATAAATGAGGTCCCAAAGAAAAAAACCTAGGACCAGATGGATTTACAAGAGAATTCTATCATTTAAAGAACAGTTCATTTCAATGCTACATAAACTGTCTGAAAAGAGAGAGAGAGAAAAAGAAGGAAGTCTACCATATTTGTTCTATGACACAAACATGGTCTTGCTACCTAAACCAGGGAAAATAAAAAGAGAGAAAAAAAGCCAACAACTAGAGACCAATTTCCCTAATGAATACTGATGCAAAAATTTCAAATGGAATGCTAGCAAGGACATTATAGCAATGCATTCCAAATAAGAAAAAGAAATTGAAGTAATAAGCATAGGCAATGAGGAAACAAAAATATCATTTTTGCAAATGATATGATGGTTTACTTAGAGAACTCTAGAGACAATTAAAAAATTAATCAAAACAATTAACAACTACAGCAAAGTTGCAGAATATAAAATAAACCCACACAAAACATCAGTGTTTCTGTGTACTACCATTAAATCCAAGCACTTAATCTGTTTTTGGAATTCTAAACGTGTGAAGTTCATCTGATTTTATAGACTTAAAAAAAAAAGTTATCCTTCTCTGTAATTGGGAGAGTTGAGATCTTGTTTTAGAAAGTCCTATGGTTTTGAGGGGATCCACTTGAGAAACATGGAGTGCTATATGTGTTGCATAGAGATTTTGTCTGGACCTTCATCTGTATTTCTCTGTTTATTGGCAGAGGGTCCAATGGAGCTGTCCTTATAAATGCTAGTCAGTAACCTATATGAACTTCATATGTTGTTTGCTGAATAAACTGAATCACTTCCATTTGAATTGCCTTAGGAAGATTCTGAAGATGAGCAGGCAAGATAAGATAGCAGACAGTGAGGTCCTTCTCTGAACTAAATTGCCAAGCACTCAAACTCTACTTCAGAGAGTACAACTCTAATGGGCGGACCACACTGAACACAAAGCATATGCTTGCCAAAAACACTATTTTATGGGGCTCTCACACAGGGCAAGCACTCACATGGTGGTCAGAAGAAGCAATACAACGACACTCTCAAGGTCTCTCTTAAGAACTCTGGAACTGATTGTGTGACATGGGAGACACTGGCACAGAATCACCCAGTATGGCATGCCCACATCAGAGAAGGTGCTGTGCTCTATGAGCAAAGCATAATTGAAATAGCCCAAAAAAACCCCAAAACCACAAGATGCACAAATTCAGAGAATCCACCCCAAATGTTCACAAGGACTATTTTGTGCCTGGCCTATGGTAGAACATTCTGAGCCCATATTAGTCTGAAAAACCATAGTCAGACATACTGAAACTTGACTCTAGCATAGTGTCCTGTGCATTTTAGTCCTCTTCTAGAACGAAGGACAACAACCAACCAGTATATATGTATATATATATATATGTGTGTGTGTGTGTGTGTGTGTATGCATGAGTATGTATTTATGTAAATATGTGTGTATATATGTGTGTATATAGATAGATAGATATAACACTTGGTATTTGGGAATGACTGTAATATCTAGGCCCACAATCTGTGGTTGGACTGGGTCCTCCCAACAGACTTGATCTGGAAACTGTCTTTAGGGCTATGCTAAAAGGAATACTCAGAGATGGCACTTAGGAAGCCATTAAGGTCTATGACGTTGGACTTTGTTGAGACTCTAATGAAAAGCATGAAGAGAAGGCACTGGAAATGACAATTTCTGACCCTCTTCCAGCTTCCCGGGGAACTTTCCAGAACTGGGAAAATGGGACAATGTGCCAAATTTATACCAGTTGATTTTCTGAGGATAACAAACACTTAACTGGGAGAAGAGAGAATAATGAGGGGAATCAGGGGAACCTCTCACATAATTGTAGCAGGTCCCCTGGAGTTGAGTATGAACGTTTGCCCATCCTCATGGATGGGCTCCTCACAAAGGACAAGGGAAATCAGAGTCTTATGGTTGATTTGTGCCCTATCACCCTGTAACTGGAAGCGGCATCAAAAAGCAGCAATAGTTATTCCCTCAACAGACTTACAAGAAGACACTTTATGCTCCTGCTTTGTTTATCAAGCCTGAGACTCTAAGAACTCTTCCTTAGACTTCCTGTGGGACTTCCTCTTTCAGCAATAGCAATTGTCTACATATGTCAGCCAGCAGGCATGCTGCCCCTTCTGCTTTGAAATTCTTTCCTGGAATACAGGCTATTGAACAGCAACCCTGAGATGAGGTTTCTAGCCTCACTGGCAATGCCATAAATTGAAGCAATCAGGAGCTCTTGATCTACAAACTGTTTGCCCAGATGGAGGTGTTTCCTGTAACTATTACAATGCTTCTTAAACAAGAAGATGATACACACTAACACATGCATGAGCCATGCCCTGGCTCACCAAAAGATAATGGATACTGAGTAAATCGCTTATACAGTACAAAGTAGAGGTGAAAATGATATACTTTCAGCAGTCTCACTAAATGTTTCTTTTTACCATACCATATTTTAAGCATTTGTGAATATGCTGTTATGAGTATTTTGTGAATCATTTCTTTCATAATGGAAGAAACAAACAGCTGTTCAGTCCTGCTTTGCTCCCTCCAAAAAAGAAAGAGAAACTGCTTAGAAACTTAGATAAAAGTTAGCAGAAAATGGTTTTAGACCAGAATGGAAAGGTATGTGTTTCAGAATTGTGGAGAGGGAAAAATTCTTAAACCATATGATACACACAGCTGTACACAGGCACACTCAAACACAGACATATTCTATTATACTATATATAGATACATACGTATATATGGAGAAAGAATATTAAAAAGACAAAATAGCTGGTACTGAATTTTTTAAAAAGCAGGTTTTGCATAAATTAAAACAATTTAGCTATAATAAAAAGGGAAAATACATATTGGGTACAAAACTTTGTACTATACAACTCCGATAAAAAGTCTGATATCCAACTTCTATAAGGAACTGACACAAATCTATAAGATTAAAATCTTTTCCCCAATAGAGAACTGGTGAAAAGATCACTGTGAACAGGCAGTTTTAAAATGAAGAAAAGAAACTCTCAAGAATCATGAGCAGAATAATTTCAAAATTATTAATAATCAGAGAAATGCAAATTAAAATAATTCTACTCATCAAATTGGCAAAAATGGCTAAATATGGAAAAATTCTACCTTGGCAAAGCTTTGGGAAATAGTCCCAGTAACTGACTCATATTGAAACTGGTCTGACCATTTGTGAAAGCAACATAAAATTATACATAAAAGGTTACAAAAATTTCACCCTTTTTTACTTAATAATCTAAAAGGTTTTTTTTTACATATTCCTATCTGTATAAAAATATTCTTTATTTGTCATGGAATAAAATTAGGAATTAGCTACGTGCACAACAATTTAGGGAATGGCTAAAGAAATTGTGGTATGTGAATATTATTATTATTATGCTGTAAGGAATGACAATATGAAGAATTCCAAGAAATACTGAAAGATCTGTATGAATTGATGTAGCCTAAAGAAAGCTGACTTGAAAGAACAGTATACTACCTAACTATAACAGCTTACATGAAGACAATATCAAATCACAACAAAATAGGTTAAATACAATGAATGACGATGACACTATGTTGTTAGAGCAGAAAACCTTCCTTTTTTGTAAACATGCACTTTCAGTCACGATGACATCATGTTGTCTACCTGAATTTGTGGAAAAGTGTACATTGTGGCTTTTGCATTTATGTTTCCTATATTAAAATAAAATTTGTTAATTAAAATGTCTTTTTGGCTCCTGGATCCAAGTATGTTGCTTTACTTAAAGGAAACACTCTCCATGGGGTGCTATGGTTTCATTCTAAGAAGAGGTCTCCTGACTTTATCAACCACCTTATTAAAATCAGAGCTGTCAACAGTCATTGACTTATCAGGAATTAAAGACTGTACATCAGAGGGAAAATGTCAAAAGATCCAGGCAAAGATCCCTTTTCACTACCAAGTGTCCCCAAACCCTTTAAATTAAAAACTGCCCACCAAACTTCCAGCATGTGAACACATTACCTCCTTTTTTTCCCGTGAACAGGACCTGCTTCTTCCAGCCTTTCGCAGAGGATGACCTGTAGCAGTTCAGAAGCATAGCTGGAGATTATAGGTACTTTAAAGCAACAGATTATCACAGTAAAACTCTTTTATTTGTTCATTCAATAGGCAGGACCAATCATTATCAAGTGATTTTTAAGAAAATGTACCCTATCATTATACTGAAGAGAAAATAGCATCTTTTAAAAAAATATATACCAAGATAAAGAGATGATAATTTCATATACTCACATCGTTTGACCATAATGAACAAAGCTTCAAACCCTTTAATCTAATACATTATCCACATTCAGGAAGGGCTGGAAGACTTTAGTTTCCTAGTAGAATTAAATCTTTATTAAATTGTTTGAAATTACATAAAATGACTTCCACAAAATGTACTATATAGCTAGCTTATGGGAACCTTTTGGTGAATACATACCACCATATTACACTGAACACCTGAACTCACCATATTCAAGGAATGGGAAACCTTGCCACTTGAATAAGTAGTAATCACATATTTCACATAAACTGGTAAATAGAAATTTGCAAATATACATAAATTCAATAGACTAACATCATAACATTTAAATATACTATACACAAAATTTAATTACTTTAAAGTGTAAGATTAAAGAATATACATATTAGGAACTAAACTGCCAAATTGCAGAACTTTAGTCTATCATCTGCAAGAGTAGCTTTGCTCCACAGTTACTCTGGCTATCATCTTTAGGGGCTGACACACCTCCCATGGGTTACAAAGTCGATCACCGAGGCTACCTGTAGGGATGCATTTATACTATCCTATAATGGAGAGGTTTTCATTCTAAAAAAAGAGATAGGATAAAGATCTTGTGCCCTTCTGCTTTCAGCATTTCAAAGTTTTCATACTTCCCAAGTTTTTCCACATAGTTAAAGGATCTTCTTTTCTCCCTCATTTATATTTTCTCTGGCCTAAATAAGTTGACATCTTTTCATCTTTCTAACTAAAACTTTTGTCAAAATTAGGAAAATCTCAAATCATGTAATCATAGTACTGGAAGGAACTTCCAGGGGTCAGCAAACTTACCTGCATCCTGACATAGGACAATCTCTGGGAGTATTGGCTTAGTCATCTGAGAAATGAAGGAACTAGTCTGGATGAACTCTAAAGTCCTTTCCAGCTCTGATGTTTTATGAGTCTAACATTTCAAAGGAGTAGTCATCTGGCCTCTACTTAAAATACTTCCAGTGACAGGGAATTCACTATTTCATGAGCTATCTCATTTCAAATGATTCTATTCTTTTCTAGCTCTGTCAGGAGCTTCTCCCTTCTACAGAGCAGGAATCTGCCTCTTTAAATTTCACCAAATGATCCACATTCTGCCTTCTGGGACCAGAGTTAGGGCTAATCCCTCATTGACCTAACAAGCTTTCAAACACTTGAAGATGTTCTCTCTCATAGATCATTTCTCCATGTTGAATATCTCAATATCCCTAGTTCTTTTAACTGAGCCTCAGGTGACTGTGAATGCCATGAAATAATTCACAAATATTCTTGTACACTTAAATTACATCTACATAGACACACATTCATATGTATACATTTGGGGGTCTGGGGATACCCACCTGCCATCAATTCTGAGCTCCAGTCCCTGTGATAATTTTGTAGGGCATCCTTGTATTCTATATGGTGACAAGAATGAAAAAACAAAAGTAGTGCCCCTTTGCAAAGACATCTAGGCACCTCTTTCATTTCACAGAAGACCAGCCTATATTTTTCTGAACTCCCTTCTTTCCCAGGACACGTAGACTGAGAGAATGACTAATTGCAATGTGTCTAAGTTAAGAAGGTAGGAGGAGAGGGGCCTGAGGGCCAAATGTATGTGTATCCTTGACCACCCCCATCCCCACCCTAGTGCTTTCGATCTAGTGTTCCTTGGTTTTCTGGGCACCCATTTCCACAGGTTATCTACATTAATATCAATAACTCACATTTTTAGAAGGTATGAAGGTTTAAAAACACTTCTGTGTGGTAGGTAGTATAAGTATTATTGCTCCCAATTTATAGATGAGGAAACTGAAGTTTAGAAGTCATTAAATAACAGCAACAATAATAATTGACATTTATGTCATGCTTTAAGGTTCGCAAACCACTGTATAGACATTATTTCATTTAAACATCATAATAACCCAGTGAGGTCAGTATTGCAGGTATCTGGGGGTGAGAGAAGACAGGGGAAGTACAGAGGTCTGGACCTGTGATCTCATCAGTGACTGGAGGGGGAATTCCCTTTTTCACCACCAAAGATCAGAAATTTATTTGGTACATACAAGGTTAGATATCTGTGCTGAGGACAGTGAGAAGTTAAGTGATTTGCCCGTATTCACATAGCTAGTATGTGTCAAAAGCAGGGCTCAGACCCAAGTGTTTTTGATTCTAAGGGTGACTCTCTACCTACCATGCTAAGCTGCTTCTCTCTACAGGCATTATTATCCCCATTTAACAAATGAGGAAACTGAGGTTAATGATCACACAGCTAATAAGGGGGAGGGCTTTCATTCCAAGGAAAGTTTCATGACTCCAAATCCTCTGCTTTTTCTACTACGACATTCTGCTCATTTTATCTATTTGGTTGAACAGGCAAAATTTATGTTTAAGTGGGTAAGAAATTGCCCATAATACAGAAAGTACAAGAAGATTGTCCAATTCAGTTCAATACACATTTTATAAAGTCTTACTCTATAAGAGGCACCACTCTGCTGGGTTTATAAAGAAATAAAACAAAATACTCCCTTACCTTCAAGGGGCTTACATTCTACAGAGGGATAGTTCAGTACAAAGCATATACAAAATAAGTTAACACTGCTACAAGTTAGATAGACACGAAGAGCTGAAGAGATCAGGATAGTCCTGTGTTGGAGGTGGCACCCAAGTTGCTCTTTGACCTAGGGATCCTAGGAGGCAGAAATGAGGAGGGACTGTATTCCAAATGTGGAGAGTAACCAGGGCAAAAGCAAGAAGAGGGGAGAGGGGTTATCACTTAGGGGGAGCAGAGAGATGCACGTGAGGGAGTAGAACATCAACTGACCAGTCCATCAAAAAGCATTTCTCAAGTACATTTCTTAAGTTCAGTGCTAGAGATACTGAGACAAAAATAAAACAGACTCTGACCTCAAAGAAATTACTTTGTCACTAGGAAAATTAAATGCACTCAGACAAGTATAAACACAATGCAGACAAAGTAAATACAAGGCAATTGTGGAGAGTGGAAAAGGAATTAGGAAAGGCTTCATGGAGAAGGTAGCATGGGAAATGAGCTCTGAAGAAAGCTAGCAATCAATTCTAGGAAGCCAAAGTAAGACAGGAGTACATGCCAGTCACGACAGGGATATCTGGATTATAAAGTCTGAAAAGGGAAGTAATGTCCAATACAGTTATAAGAAGGAGCTTGGGGCCTGGTTATGAAGGACTCTAAATCCCCTAAATCCTAAATAGCAGAGTTTGCATTTTATCCCAGAGGCAATAGGAGAGACAGAAAATTTTTGAGAAGGGGAAGGACAGGGTCAGATCTGTGTTTTGGGAATATAAATTTAGCAGATGTGTGAATGATGGATGGAAGAAAGGAGAGACAGGAAACAGGGCAACCAATTAAAAGTTCAATGTAATTTAGGTCTGATGGGTACCAATTTAAGGAACAGGTAAAACTAGCAAACAGCTTTAAAAAAGCTGTATCATGTGAGTAAAGAGCACTGGACTAGGAGTCAAGAAACCCAGGTTCTAGTCCTAGGGCTGCTGCTGCGTTCCTCACTCTGTGCCTCCATGACCTTTTTGATAAATGAGGGGCTTGGACTAGACGTCCTTAGGGTCTCTTTCATTCTTAACATTTTTAGTTGTGTGCTTTAAGAATCTTTTAAACTCTGACATCCATTCTGCATTCCACCATTAAGATACCATGATTTTACAATTCATTGACAAAAATCAAGAAGCAGTTAAAAATTAGGACGTGGTATAAAAACAAAACAAAACAAAATTACCATGGTAAAAGCCTATAGATTAACTACTTAGCTAATTTAGAGTGAAATTTCTCATTTGCAATTTCAAAAATGAATCTTCCACTAGAGTTAATTGCATGTGCCTTTATTTATCAATTTGGAAAACAATTTATCTGAAATTTCCTTTAGTTAGCTGTCATTAGAGAACAGAGGCAGTGGGTGACACTGTGGATGGAACATTGGGCCCTGAATCAGGAAGACTTGAGCTCAAATCCAGCCCCAGATATTTACTAGCTGTATGACCCTGGGCGAGTCACTTAAACTCTGTTTGCCTCAGTTTCCTCAACTATAAAACAGGGATAATTATAGCACCTACATGTCAGGGTAGTTGTGAGGATCAAATGAGATAATATTTGTAAAAAAGCTGGTGCCTGGCACATAGTAGGAGCTCTATAAATACTTAGTTCCTTTCCTTCATTAGGTACATTTAGTACTGTAATTTTTTAGAAAGCTAGTTACCCAAGAGCCAAAATAACATAAGCAATAAACAGCAAATGGAAGATTTGAACTGGATGCCATTTCCAGATAATTCTTTCCATTATACCACTCTGTCTGTCAATTTGAATGATGCCTTTAATGTTCCTAAATGCTTTCATGCCTATTATCTCATTTTATCCTCAAGCACATAATGTACTACATTAATGCAAATCAAGGTTTCTAGGGAAAAGGGCCCTTTCTTTGTATTACACAAGGTGACATGCTTTAGCTGTGGTTCTGTAAGTAATGCCAGGTATGTGCTATATAAATGGACATCACTTTATTTAGCAGATGCATTCCTGAAAAAAACATATATTCAATCTACTTTTTGGAAGTGAAATCCTATTTTCTCATCAACTTACTTTCCATCAATTTCCCACATGCTCTAGCTCTACATCTGGTTACTCTTCAATGATTTATTTACTTCAAAGACTTTTAAGGTCTTTTCCTCCTAACCTCTAAATTTGTTCCAATTCGATAAGCATTTATTAAGTACCTACATGTGCCAGGCCCTGTGCTAGAAGAGGGGAAGGGATGCACAAAAGAAAAAAAATTAAGAGTTTCTATCCTCAAAGAACTTACATTTTAGTAGGGGGAATACAGCATGTTTGGATAACTAAGTTCAAAATATATACATAACAAATACACATTACATTTGTGGGTGATAACACCCAGAAGAATCAAAACAGGCTCTGGACAAGAGGTAACACTCCAGTTAGATCTTGAAGAGAGCTAGGGACTCCAAGAGGTGGAAAAAAATAATGGGGAACACAGGGGAGAACCTCCCATGGCAGGAAGATAGCCTGCACTATGAAGAACAGCAAGTGGGTCCACAGCCTGGAATGGAAAACAATGTGAAATCAATCTAGAAGGACAGGTTGTAGCTTAGGTTGTAAAAATCTTTAAATGACAAAGCCATCTACATTTTACAGCAGAAGCAATAGGGAGCTGCTGAAGATTTTTGTTTAGGGGGATGTCATGGTGACCTGTGCTTTAGGTATTCAAATCTGGCAACCATGTGGGGAATGAAGCAGGGAGGGAAGAGAGTAGAAACAGGGAGACTAATTGGGAGGCTAGTGCAATTGTTCAGAAACTAGGTCTAGAACTAGGTTTCAGGTTGCATGAGTGAGAGGAATCAATGCAAGAGATGTTGTGTAGGTAGATGTTATAAGGGCTCTCCCTCAAGAACCTGTTGATCTGTAAATCAATACTGGAACTGGAAGGAAACTGAAAGATCATCTGTGTGTACTCCTTCATTTTACAAGTAAGGAAACTGAGGACAAAATAAGTGAAGTGACTTTCCCAAGTTCACACAGGTAGTGAGTAGCAGAGCCAGGATTCTAACCCAGATTGACTGATTCCAAGGTCAATGCATTTTTCCAGTGCACCACAATGACTGCAGATCCAGTACTGGCACCCATAATCACATTGACATTCAAGACCTGAATTCTAGGTTGGGCTCTTCCATTTACTACCTGTGTGACATACAGAAAATCACTTTGCTGTGGATGTCATTAACATAATGAGGTTGAACTTCATACTCTCTTAAGATATGAAGATCTGATTCTGAGATCTGATTCTCACCCCAAAGTCCCTCACAGACCAATCAGCTCTATACTTGTGTGTGAGTCTGTCCCTCTTTCTCTCTTTAATCCTGAGATTAACCATTAAAACAATTTATGGAAACCTCAGCAATTTGCAAAACTCTCAGCAGTTATTTGAGGCAAAGTGAAAAGCTGGAAAAGATGGGCTGGGCAATGACATGGAGTCATCAGAAATGCAAGCATATGAGATGAAATGTGATAAGTAATGAAATCTATGGTCTAAAATCTTTATTACTATAGAGAATGAAAGTGAGACAGCATAAATCCTATAAGAAAGATGGCTCTCACTACAATAGGATGGGGGGGGGGGAACTCCCCTTGTATGACATTTTCTTACATAAAGAACCTATTTATGCTGAGAGATTTTATAGGACTTTCCTCTAAAGAACCAAAAGAATGTAATTTGTTAAAGAAAAAAAAAGATTCAAACCCAATAAACCTGAAAAAGATCAGAATGAAATATCCTTAATGGCAACTAAAAAAAACTTATATAATATTAGAAAGAGACAAATTTTATTTTACTTAAGGGATTACTCTAGACCAGGAGGGAAAAGATAAAAACTAAATGATGACAAAATGTGGTTTCTCAAAATTGAATTAACAGTGACCATGCTTTCCTTGGCAAAGTTAACAGTAATTTACAATGCTCACGTACATGTTGGGATGCTATAAGAAACTCATTTCTTCAGAGATCAGAACAAAGGTGGGAGAAAGGGTGGAACAAAAGTAAGATTGCTACTTGACCTGGGGCAAGTCACTATTTCTCTGGGGTCAGTTTTGCATCTGTAAAATGAAAAGTATCTACCAGATGATCTCTAAGGTCTTTCCCAGCTCCACAAGGGACTAGTGTCCTATTTAACCATCTAGAAATCCTAGAAATTGTGGTGTTTCCCTGGTATCCTCACTGACCTTTTAAAAGTCCAAAAACAGTTGGCAGCTACCACTCAACCTAGCTCCATTTCCTGAACCTTCAATTTCAGTCCTTGCCAGAAGTAAATTATGAGTGAGTCATAGGTACTGTATATATGGGAGGAGGAAGCACTGGTGAGCATTTATTCCATTCTATTTCCTATTTCATTATCAAGAATCTCTTTTTAGGGGCTCAGTTTAAAGGAATCCAACATAAATAATGGTAACATTTGGAAATTGAAAGTGAAAGTCTAGCATTCAGCTATTAAACTTCCAGATCTAAGAAACATACGCCCCTTCACCTCTCAATTACTCAAATAAATTTTGTGTGACCTTTAAGCTCAGTTATCTGAAAGGGCAATATCATAATCACTCTTTGTTGGCATTTTAAATATAATTCCAAGTACCCTAATCTAGGCAAATTGGACTGCCACCTGTTCCATATACATGATAAATTATCTCTCATCTTTGTGCCCTAGCAAAAGAGGTTCACTTCATATTTGGAATACGCTACTCTATCTGCGCCCCTAACTTCCTCAAAACACAGAGTTAGCTACCACACCCTAAGGAGCCCTTTCCTGACGCTCTCAGTAGCTAGTATTCTCTCCCTCTTGAAATTACTGTGTGTGTGTGTGTGTGCGCGCGCACACGTGTGTGTATTTTTTTACTTTTTTGTATACACATCATATATCTCCAGTAGAATATAAGCTCCTCGAGGGCAAGCGTGTTTTGTCATTGCTTTCATATCCTTGCTACCTTGCAGAGAGCAGAGGTTTAGAAAATATGTGTTGAGCTGAATTGATCAAAGTCTCTCTAGCTGCTCCATGGCTGTAGTCATTATAATACTTTAGGCCTCAGGGTTCCCATCTGAGATCTGCTACTTACTATCTGTGTGACCTTGTCACTTAATCTTTCTGGGCCACAGTTCGCTTAGGAGATTCCTTCCAGGTCTTTAAATTTATGTCATCCTTTGGCCTCCTGTACACTTATGCTATCAAAATAACTTTCTAATTGTTCTTCCTTCTTCCAAACTCTAGTCTCCTATCTCTCCTCCTCTACAAAGGCATTAAAATAATCTTCCTAAAGAGTCAACCTCAGTCTCACTGAATTTGGCTTAGGGAAGCAATGATATAAACTCTAAACTGGGCATCTTGCCACATAGAAGAGTAGGGGGAAGGGGGATGATAGGTGGGGTGATAGAGGGGAGGGCAGGGTAGGGGGGAGGGCTGATGAAAGTTCACATTTCTGTAGAGGGACAGGGATAGGCACAGGGTAGAGAGTGGATGGGGGGGGCAGGATAGGAAGAAGGGACATGTAATCAGACTCTCACAATATGCTCACTGTGGAGAGGTTCTGCATAATTACACATATTCAGCCTGTATTTGATTGCTTGTCCGGCCAGTGGGGGTGGGTAATGAGGAAGAAAGAGAAAGAATCTAGAATCTAAAGTTCTATAATCAAATGTTAAAAATATATATGTATATATATATATATATACAATCATTATTATTATTATTATTATTATTATTATTATTAACTA
>JAQQSU010005661.1:0-13736 GCA_028627135.1 Pseudochirops cupreus | reverse complement strand
GCCATCTTCATTTACACGCGCCCTTTTAGGTCCTTCCCAGCTGACAAAGTGGTTGCCCTTTTTCACACTGTCATCTTTCCCTTGCTGAATCCTGTGATTTATACCCTGAGAAACCAGGAAGTGAAGGCCTCTATGAGGAAGTTGGTGAACAGGCAGGTTATTTGTAGAGCAGAATGAAGAAAGGGCATCATTCAGGGTATCTTCTGCTGGGATTCATTCATTATCACTATGCCCCCTAATTTGGTGCGGAAAATCTAACTATTCATAGGGAAAACACAGGGTTATAAAAATTGGGACATACTAGAGAATGCTGTATTCATGGCTTGACCTGCTTGAATACAGAATAAATTTGGTGTGTACAAAGAAGAATGGGAAAGAAACTGGTCAATTTACTTGATAAATGTGACGTGTGCTCAACTCTGTGTTTTGGGTAGGACTTTGGCAATTCTTAAAGAGACTTTTGAAAATCCAAGCTAAAACTTTTACCTTAGCCTTCATATTAGAAGGTAACATGACATAGTGGTAAAGTTGCTATCTAGACAACCTGTGGACCAAATCCAATTTCTGATGGTTACTATCTTTGTGACCATGGACAAATTATTTACCTTTTGTGAGCCTTAGTTTCCCTATCTATAATATAAGGATAAAACCATTAGCATCTGCTACATGAAGTTCTGAGCATCAAATGAAGCAATGCATGCAAAGCAATTTGAAAACTTTAAAACAACTATATGCCATTTGTCCTCCTGCTCTTCCTCCTCCTCACCATTATTATCCTCTCATTGCCATTAGACGTAAGATGGTGCCCCCTGGTTGGTAACATAGGGATTAACTTCCTGCAACTATAAATTAGGATAAACTGGCCATTATGAGAACACAAATGTCATATGTTATTGATTTATACATGATTTATAATCAAGAGATGAATTACATATAAACATAAATAAAACTAAACTCACTGTGGTTAGTGATCAGTGTCTTACATTAGATGAAATTATATCTTTGGAATCAGAAGATTCAAGTTCAAATTCCAGGCCCGCTACTTGCTATCCTTGTAGTGACACGGGTCAAGTCAAGCAGCTGACTTGCAAGCCCTGCACATCTCAGGCTTCTGATGTATAAAATGATGGGGTTAGCCTCGATTCAATGAGCATTTGTTAAGCTACGTATAGCAGAGCTATTAATGTTTTACTGATGCTTTTTGTTTGTTAGACCAAAGTTGTTTCTTAGTAAAATTCCCTCATTGAACTCTCATTTGTAACTAAGAAAAACCAGTAAGTAAAATTGGTGAACAATCAGTCATTATTTATGAAGTACCTCATATGTGTCAGGAACTGTGTTAAATACTTGTCTGATGATGTAGTCGATATTTTACTCTTATGATGCACCCCACATCCCTAGATGGAGAAGCCAAGGGTGTTTTGTCATCTGAACATTTAGTAAACACCTATTCTGTGTCTTTTCCCTCTCCCATCTGCATCTCCTCTGTCCAATTCCTACTAAATTCTGGATGCCAGTTCCTAGCTAGATCATGATCTCACAATCTCTACTCCTATGAAAAGAGGCAACCCAGAGCCTTACTTAACTATAAATAGTAGGCCTCTACCCAACAGTGGCTGCTTGGGGACATGACTGTTCACACTGATTGAATGAACAGGGAGCTACTAACTACCATACTTCTGGAAAGATGGTAGAACATTGGGCATCACCATCTATACTGCTGTAAATATGGCCTTAACTTCTTCCCTGTTGTTACACCCACTGAACTCAGGGGTATTACTGTCTTCCATGCTGTTGCACCCTAAGGACCACTTGGCCTTTACATCTGAAATGAATGTAAAACCTCTTATTTGAGTTGTCTTGCCTAATTAGAAATTGAGCTTCTTGAGAACATGGCCTGTCATGTTTTTTCTCCTTGGTATGCCTAGTGCTTGGCTTATAGTAAGTGCTTAATAAATGTTTTTCTATTCCATTCTGTTAAGTTAAAGGCCCTCCCCAAAAATAACAATCACATGCACACTTTTGTAAAACTCTGTTTTAAGTACAAGATGGCCCCTTATATCCAGTCCAGCTTGGTGCAGTGCATAGAGCCTTAGACATGGAATAAGGAACACCAGAATTCTGTCTCAGACACTGTGTGACCCTAGGCAAATTACTCAACCTCTCCAAGTCTCAGTTTCTTTACCTGTAAAATGAGAACAATAATAGCACCTATTTCACAAGGTTATTATGAAGTTCAAAAGGAACATTACATGTGAAGCAGGGATTTTTTAAGCCTTAAAATGCTATATAAATTTTACCTAGTTTGGTAGCCCTAAATATTTTACCCTGAAATAAATTCAGTGAATGTTACAAAGTAGAGAAAATATGTAACAATATTTAACTCTTAAAGAAGACTTGCATTTATTTGTCCTATTTTAAAAATTAATATTTCTGAGCAGCTTTAACAGGCTTACATAGCTTATTCTGTCAGAATGTTAGAGTTTGTGGTGAGCTATATCCTACTTACAGACTCACAGACTACTAGAGCCAAAGTACCTTAGAAATCAATTAATCTAATCATCTCATCTTATAGATAATTGAAAATAAATACAGACCTAGAGAGGGTTAGAAGACTTAGGGTTTCTATTTTCTTCAGTGTCAGAAGTGGTACCTTATACTCAGCCCTCAGCTTTCTCTACTGCTTGCACACTGGCTCTACAGCTATTTTAAAAACAATAAACATTTATTAATGTTCTCATGCAAGATACTATGGTAGGTGCTGAGGATTCAAACAAAAGAAAAGCAACATCAACAGGGTAGTGATTGCCTTTAAGGACCCTTCTTGTGTAGAAGTATTATATAAAATATAATATGGACAAAATATTCTAAGAATTCCAGAAGAGAGAGGTCACTTTCAACTGGGGAATCCTTCATGGACAGAGGTGACTCGTGAACTAACTTAGTTACTTGACCCCATTATTTTCTTATTTAAGGACCACAGTTATACAAGTAGTCAGAAATATGTCACCTCTGCCTAAATTTGCTGAGTATGTTTAAGGATGCTTTCTTCCTGTTTCATTATAACTACAGATTTATTTTTAATCCAGATCCTAATAGACTATTCCCTACTGTTCACAAAATCTCAATAATCTCAACATTATTCCCCAGAGTTATGCTTGTATTTCCTGCTTTTAACTACCCATTATACTCAATGTGCTCGTATTTAAATCAAAAACTAAAATAAATTTAACACAGAACAGTGAGATTTAATAGAATTGAGCTTTCTCCTTGAGAGTCCTTGCAGCTTTTAGGACCTGAGATGTTGGGGAAAAGAGAGGTGAACTGAAGAATTTGCCTTAGTTCAGAAAACTTTATTTCGTATACAACTGTAGTTCTAGAAAGCAGTGCACCAAAGGTATAGGAGAATGGTAGAAAGAGAATTCCTATTTTCAAAACTTTCCTAAGAAGAAGTACCCAGTGATGGCCTGAGCAGTCAGGATATCACAACTCTTGAAACTATTAAAATTAGACATTTGTTTTCTTACCCAACTTCAGTTACTCCTGTTAGAATCGAGATCTCTTTCTTTCTTGATTCATGAAAGAAAATATATACATAAATTAGTGAAAAGCAGAGTCAATTTCCTGAGTACATGACAAGGTAGAACACTTCAAAGCCCTTGGCCACAAAGAGTTTTACATTAAAAAAACAAACAAACAAAAAACCCCAAACTTCAAATTGTACTGGAGAAAAGTTAGTAAGAGGGGGGTACTGAGGAAACATTCCTTTCTAGTGTAGATTGAAAGGGAGAAATTAGGATTTGTAATTTGTGTATCTTGTGCTCAGTCGTAACTATCTCCCCTGAAATTCTCATGTGCTCTCTCATGAACCCCACACGTTATAGATGAGGAAAATGAGGTCCAGTGAGATAAAGTTACTTACCTAAGGCCATACTTGTGGTGACTAGCAAAGCTAGAACTTAAAGTCTAGTCCATATCTAATGTTGTTGTTTGGCCACTGTCAGCCATGTCTCTTTGTGACCCCTTTTGAGGTTTTCTTGACAAGGATACAGGAGTGGTTTGCAATTTCTTTCTCCAGCTGATTTTATAGAAGAGGAAATAGAAATAAGCAGGGTTAAATGACTTGCCTAGGGTCACACAGCTAGTAAGTGTCTGATGCTGGATTTGAACTCTGGTCTTCCTGATTCCATTCTCATGATTCCAGTCCCATGCTCTTGTAAAGCCAAGCATGAGCAGCTTTTCAGAGGATGGCTGCTGCAAACAGCTTTTAAGGTTCTGATTACATAGTATAGTGAACACTCTATTCAATAACAAACCAGAGCAAAACATTCACAGAAAATCAAGGTACAGCATTCAAATCAATTTATCACTAAAATGGCCACATAGTTTTCACCACAGTGGTCACATAGTTTTGAACAAAGTACAGTCATTTAGTCAGTCAATCATTTAGTAACTCAGTCATTCAATCAATTGAATCATTTAATCATCCTTAAGGAGGTTTGCCCAATGAAAGAGCATAATTCATTTCCCTCCAATTTTATGCATTTGTTGTCCAGAGTAAAACTGGATGATCAACTTTTCATACTAAGCATTAAGCCTCTCTTAATCCAGCCTCTGGTTGAATTAGCCTTTTTCAGCTGCCACATCATGCTTTTTGGTTCATATCAAGCATTCTGTCCATTAAAACTCCAGATCTTAGATGAATTTTAATTCGCCAATGCCTCATTCACCTTTGACTTGTAAAGTTCATTTTTTGAACTCATGTAAAGTTTTACATTTGACTGTATTAAAATTCATATTTTTTAAAATTTTAGTCAAGTTTCTAGACTCTGGACATCTTTGAATCTTGACTGTCTTCCAGTATACTAGTTAAGATTCACACAGAATTGTCACCCACAAATCTGATAAGCATGCAATCTATACTTTTATTCACATCATGGATAAAAATATTAAACAGCACATGATCAAGGATAGCTCTCTTGGGCACTCTACTATAGACTTCCTTCCAAGTGGACATTGAGCTATTACTCACCATTCTTTGGGTTTAGTCATTCAAGCAGTTCCATAGTCCAATATAAGTTTGATGATATATTCCATATCTCTGCATCCTTTTGCACAAGAATAGCATGAGTGATTGTATGTTGTGGAAAAAATATCTAAATAAACTGTATTTCTGTCATTCTCTTGATCTACCAGTCTAGTAATCTGCTGGGAGAAAAAAAGAGAAATGAGCTAATTTTTCCGACCATGTTGGCTCTTTGTGATCATCACTTCCTTTTTCAAATTTTCAGTAAATACTACTTCAACAGAACATTCTAGAGTTTTGCTAGGAAAGAAATATAATATAGAGACTCCACTGTCTGCATTTTAAGAATCAGGTTATTTGCCCTTCTTGAATCTTGTATTAAATTCATTCTTAACTATGTTTCAAAGAACCTGGAAGCATCTCAGCAATCACATTTGTTAATTATTTCAGTAAGATTTTGTGAATAGATGGTTGGGCTTAATATTATCAATATTATCTGAATTCTCCCTCTGATATTTACTAGCTAAATGATCATAGGCAAGTCAATTGAACTCTGTGATACTCAGTTTCCTCATCTATAAAATGGAAATAATAATCATACCTATAGTATTTTACATGCGTGGTAGAGTGGAGAAAGAGTTGACATCTCAGTTAGGAAGGCCTGTGTACAAGCTCTGCCTCTGACATATTTATTTTATGACCTGGGAAAAGTCATTTAACTTCTTGTACCCCTAATTAACTCTCCAATATCATATGTTGGAGAACAGATGCTAATCTTCATTGGCATGAAATCATAGCTTTGATGTCCCCATTCCTCCCTCAAAAAATATTTGTAGCACATTTTTCATATGTTTCACAAGACTATAGTATGGATCAAATGAGATAATACATGCCAAAGGCTTTAGAAACTCTAAGAATGACCTTCAGATGCATGTTTCCATGTTTTACTAGGCTGATTTGCAGAAAGCAGACACAATGTATCACATTCAAAGCTTTTATGGATTTCTAACTTAACATGATCTGCCTGAGCATGCGCTCCACTAGAAAGATCTTTCGAAACTCAAAGTCTTTCTATGAAAGAATGAAGGATCATGGCAATAATTTGGAGGAGAATGTCCCTACAAGTGAAGAACAACCAGGCATCAAGCAAAAACTTCATTTCTGATTACTTTGGTCCTTGCAGCCCTTAAATCTATGAGGCTGTGGTCTGCGATTAGGATTTCTATTCTGAGCCTCAAACACACATCTTCAAGTGCCTTTGACCATCTCTAACTGGATGTCCATTGTATCATCATTTCAAAGTCCAATTGCTGGTTTTCATTCTATCAACTTAGTGATACAATTTATAATATTTTATACATATATATATGTGTATATATATATACACACACATACATACATATGTATACATAGAAGATATAAATGTTAGCTATTACTGTTACTGTTATTATTAACACTGAATTTTTTTTTCTGTTTTTTACATTAGGCTAAGATTAGATGCCTAATCTTGACATTGGATGAAATTTGGACTTTAACAGCAAAAGTTATTTTTGTAAAGAGGACATGGTATAGTCTCAGCTATTTAATTGGAAAATAATCACCTTAATGACCCCAACCTGATGCAATTTGGAATAATTTGACAATTTCCAATGAACTGTCAGATACATTGTCATATTTGACAAGTACAGAAACTGAATAACACAGCTATCATCATCCATATTTTGTAGATGAAGTGAAACTCAGAGAGATTAAATGACTTGTCCAAGGTCACATATCTGTTTTTGTCTTTGTCTGTAATATTTTCTATGTGTACGTGTGCCTGTCTCTCAATAGTCTTTATGTATGTATTTTACTTCTTCCCTGATTTCATAATAGCATTGTTATGTCATGCTATTATAAACTATTATTTTGTAAACATATTTAAATTTTTTTTTAGTGTTCAAAGAAGTTAGGGACTTAACTCATTGTCATTTCCAAGTTGAGTGTGTTTGCCATACCATTATTCCATTGACTGATGAAATATTACATGTAAAAAAAGGCTGACCCAATGGGATACTATGAGGCATCTCAATATGCATATATTCCTTACAAAGATCTGGCCTAGGTCTTTCTCTAATGGAGCTCAAACTGTCATTCTAATAACTCCCATTGCAAATATTATTCAGGGTGGAGTTATCCCCAGACACCCAAAGCACATTCTCCATCACGTCACAAGTAAGTAAAGTGGATTTAGGAATCTAAGGAGAGGCACAAAAGGAAAACAGATATTTGAAAGCAAACTCATGGTTGAGCAGCGTGGGATCACTGCCATGTCTTCAGAACAGGGTTGATAATTTCTATATGAAGAGACCAGGAGACTCAGAGAGGTGTGAAATTTTTGATTATCCATATGAAAATATAACTGGGGGATAGGAAGAGTAAATAACCAAAGTGGTTGAATTTGAAAGGGCTGCATGAGGGGATATTTGTTCACTTAAGATGCATTAGAATGGAGGTCAGAATTATTGCAGGAAAAGTCTTATAAATGTGTAAGTCAGTGACTGAGAATAAGGTGTGGTTTTAGGGGCCCCTTCCAGATATCCCATCTCTGTCAACTGTCTACCTCACATCTTCTCCAGGTGCTTAGGATTTCTTTTCTAGAGGTCAAAATCTTTCATCCTACAATTATAGATAAGACACCAAATGTGAATACTTTGGAGGGAGCATGTGCCAATTCATATCAAAGAATAAATCATTAACATAAGATACTATTCTTCAGTATCTTTCGATAGGAAGAAGATGGTGAAAGAATTGAAGATGAAATGGAGAGGAGAAGCACCAGGGGACAGGGAGAGGGCAACACACAAAAAAACAAAACTTTGCATTTTGATCATTAGACATATCATCTTATATGAGCCCCCCAACAACCATATGTAAAAAGTAGTAGTGTATTTTACAGAGATTTAAAAAAAACAACTGTGATTCAGAGAGATTAAGAATGAGCCACCTTGAAAGGAAAATGTAATAGAAAAGATTTTCTTAAACTTTTTGAGTCTAGACAATTTTACTGGGGAAAATTTTTCTTTGATTAACCTACTGTACTTAGCAAAGGTTGGGAAACAAAAACAGGGGAAAAAACTCATTGTAAAGTGAATGGGAAGAAAGATAAGCTTTTTTTTGAAATACTAATAGAAAAAAAGTGATTAAAAAAAGAATGGAGAAAAGTCAGAAAAAGCTGAGGAATGAAGAATGGAGTAAAAAGGAAGAGAAATATGTAGTGATAATGGGTAGGAGGGAGTAATTGGACAGCAGGGAGGAGTGATAGGGGTTGTAGGAAACAAAACAGTGCATCTGGTATTTATAGAGGGCTTGAAGGTTTACAAAGTTTTCCTCACAACAACTTTGTGAGTGATTTTCCTCATTTTATATGTGAGGAAACTGAGGCTCAGAGAGATGGGACTTACCCATGGTGATATAGCTATTCAGCATCTGAGTTCAGACTTGAATCCAAGCCTGACTCTAACTCAAGGGCTTATTCAGCTACAACCACCACCACCAATATAACAAAACAAAACAAGCAAACAAAAGAAAAAACAGTGGTAGCAAAATGGGTGTCAGTAGTAGTGGTGTGGCAGGAGCTAATCTGTAGGTTTTCCTCTCTATGAACACCATCATAACCTTTCTGCCTTGATTTAGCCACAGAAGAAGAGCAGTTTCTGTACGATAAGCATACCTGGGGATAATGGACTTGGAGTTTGTTCAACCACCCTTGGAATCAAATTATAGGGAGCAGTTCTCTTTGATCCACAGGGGCTTACACTCCTGTCCCTGCATATAACACACCCATCTCCATAAAAATGTTAATATTAATGTGTGAAGGGACACAAGAATTGAGTCAAAGCAACATTAGAGTAAAAGGAATGTAACGTAATGGACACAAAACAGGAATAGAGGAGGGATGACACATTCAGTTTCCAGGGACTGAGATTAGTTTTGCATCCTTAGAAGTTCAGTTTCCACTAGGTCTCTATCCTCATCGGAGATGTCCTGTTCAACATCACTCTCCTGATTTGTGAAGTGGGCAGGCAGACCACATGATCTCTGAAGCCTCTTCTTAATCTGACCTTCTCTAACTCTCTGGTGGGGCAGGAGACATCAAACAAAAATCTATGCACCTTTGTGACAATGCTTATGATTGGAATTCCTCTCTTATTACTTCAGAATAGCACTCTTCGCATCAGGTTACAAATATCAGCTCTCTTTAAACCATCTACCTGGTAAGAGAGAGGGGCAGACATAAGTAATAGAGGTAATGAACAAGGAGGAGATGTAGTGTGGTGAAAATAGTGCTCTATCTGCAGCCAGGAGATCTATGTGCTTTTTAATTTAAATACTTATTAGCTATGTGACTAAGACAAGTAAATCCCTTAGATTCTTTTTTTCTTAATTTCAGTCTAATAGAAATAAAAGAATATCTGTCATAGAGTTCTAAGATGTTGCCTGTTATATAATTCCCTCCTAGTGCTAGAGTATATTGTTAAATATAATATACATATGTATTATTTCAAAAGTGAAAATAACTTATGCTATTCTGAGTACATACATGTGGAATGTTCAGTGAGTGCAACATTAGCTTTTTAAACAGGAAAAGTACGATGTTATGTCTTATCTCCCCAACAGGAAGGAATTAAGATTTTCGGTTAACATGGAATTCGTATGTTGAATTCCTGCACCATCTTGCTTCATCTTCACTTTCCTTTACCCAGAATTCCAGTTTAGAGTCCTAATTTGTAGCTGAGAACAGCATTATTGTTAGCATTTATTATTATTATCATTCCTTGGCCGAATCACTTTCCCCACATCGTGGAAGTACAGGTTCACACACATATTACAATGATAGAAAAGAAGATATAGTAAATTAGATTTCTAAATTTCAGTTCCAAATCTCTGTGTTGATATCCACAGATAATTATGCATGCAATAATGCTACTCAAGGAGATGCAAAAAAGAAAAAAAAAGTACACAGACACACACACACATATTCAGTGGTTTTGGAGATAATTGAGGGAACACAAATGCACTGATCAGAGTTAACAGAATCAGCATGTCCAACGGCCAATAGCTAAGCTAATGATATGATCCCTGGCCACAATTTCTACAAACAGAGGTCTGTTGTCCAGGCCACTGGTGCCATAGGTCCCAGTGTTAAATTTCTCTGTATTCTCCATTTTTGTTCCTCTAAAAAGCAGCTGTTTCTCCTCTCCGACCAGCTCTCAAAACAGAGTCATCTCTGTTTCCAGTGGCCTTTACTCCCATGATATAAAGTGCTGGTTATTTAAGGCACTCATTGCTGGGGAACTATTAATTGGAAATGAGAATGGCTATGAAGGTGGGTTCTCAATGCCAGGGACAGAGACCTTCTCCCCTCCAACATTAGATTTCTTCTCCATGGTGAGATGCTGCGGCAGGGAAATGGGAAGATAGAATAACCATACTTACAACAGATTCTCTGAAGAAAGTTATCCTGAAAAGCTTTCAACAACCCAGCCCCACCCTCCCACCACAAACTCTACCACTAACAATGTGGGATGGAATTTGGGGTCTGGGTCCCTAGCTCTCCTCCCTTCACCAAAAGGGTTTCTCTTTCTGGAAAACCAAGAATAAGTTATCAAGTCATCTTTCCCTTGCTCTCCCAATGTCCCCAGGAAATCTCAGCCTCAGTCAAGAGAGAGGGAATAAAAGGGTACGATAAGCATACCTGGGGATAATGGACTTGGAGTTTGTTCAACCACCCTTGGAACCAAATTATAGGGAGCAGTTCTCTTTGATCCACAGGTGCAGGAATGATGTCCCCAACCTGGACCCTGTATCTTAGATTCAGTCTTTCAAAAGCAGCAAACACCAGTGAACTTTCTAAAAACCATCAAAATCTTCAACATCAATATGAAAGCTACAAGAGTGCCCTTTCCACTTCTACTCTGGTACTAAAGTAAGAGTCGTTCATAGCACAGTGAAACCAACGCTAGGCTGGGCTTTCAGCCTCAGCAAATTTAATTTAAATCCAAGTAGCAGCCACACCTAATAAACTTTTATTCTTTCAGTAGTTGTATCCATGGCTCTTCCCCTCCCCTAGCATCTTTAGCAACTGGTGTGTATCCCAGTCAACATGAGATCTTTTCTAGACACAGATCTGCCCCAGGACAAGTGACCTGGTGAAGTAAGAGGAATAAAGTCCCTTCTTCAATCCTGCAGAGATTGATTGATTTGTCTTTTAAAGGAGAAAGACACAATCAGCAACATAACTCAACCCCATGAATCCAGAGCCCAAACCTGATCATTTTCTTCCACTGGGTCTCCAGGGTAATTCTCCCTGTGAGCATCCTGACAAGAGAGTAAAGTAGAGACCATGAGAAGGAATGTAAACTCACCCCACCCTGCCCCCTTAGCTTCTGGAACTTCCATTTCCTCATCCATAAATTGGGTATGATAATTTATAGAATCAGAGATGGAAGGAACCTTAAATAGCACTTTTGTCCAACTCCCTCATTTTATTGTTGGGGTAGCTGAGAGTGAGAGAAATGAAATGATTTTCCCAAAGACACACAGATATGTGGCAAAGGCAGGATTTGAACTCTAATACTGCACTGTACCACACTGATTCTTCATTATCTCCTCTGGATTGTTACGAGGAAGGTGCTTTGTCAACCTTGAAAGGCTGTTTGAAATGAGGTTGGGAGTGGCTTTGTTTTTTGTCTAGACTTGATTTTATCTATTACACTTCCAATCCTTACTGCTTGTGAGAATGGACAAATCATGTGCTCCTTAGACCTCAGTTTCTTCATCTGTAAAATGCGGGATTGCGCTTAGTTAGCCTGTGGTATCTCTTCCAGCTCTAGGTGTAGGATTCTTAGGTGAGGGAACTCAACAGTGTGCAGACTTCACCAATGCAGATCAACAGCTCATCTTTAAGTCTTAGAGAGTTGCCTGCAGGTGAGGGATTAAGTGATTCAAATCTGTTAAAAGTGATTTGGAACATGTCATAAGCCATATCTAATACCAGACTGTCCCACCAATAATTTGAGCTCTTCAAGCTTAGACTAAATTATTTTCTAAACCCAAAACAGAGGATATAGAAGCAATATTGTTTCAAAATTTAAACATAGTAGATGAAATAGTAAGAACTGAGTAGAGCAGCAGATAAGGCTGTAGTTGTCATTTTAAACAAAGGCACTCTTAAATGTCTGTTTTCTTCCTACATTACCTATCTATATGATCAAAGCTAAAGTTTTCTATCTCTAAATTCAGTGTTTCCCTTATTATTCTATGTTCTTTTCAAAAGCATCTTAAGAAAATTGCATTTAGAGATGGAAGAGACCTTCAAAATCAAGCAATTCAGCTACTTTAATTTACATATGGGGAAGCCTCAGGGAAGAGAGGCTAAGTGAATGCCCTCAAATCACATTGATATTAAGTAGGAAAAGTAGAATTTGAATCCATATCCTTTCATTCGCTAAAAGTTTAGGTAGATGTTCAGGGTCCAAGGAGGGTATATAGACAATAAAGGGTGTCTAAGATAAGAAGTAAAGGACCTAAACATACAATTTAGGAACCTGAAGCTGAGGAGGACATCAGAATCTAGGTATGCCAACTGAGCAGTAGACACAAGGCACCAGCAAAAGCTAGACTTGAAAAAGGAAGTCAAATTTAGGATTAACTGGGAGCTTTTACTCAGCTAGTGCAAGTGCTAGGACATGGGCATTCTAGTCTCCATGGGTGTGAACAAATCAGTGAATGAACTTCTTGGTTGGTGGATAAAGGAGTAAACAGACAGAGGGAAGGACAGATTCTGGAAAGGTATGTGATGGGTATGATCATAGAATCTCAGAATTTGAAAGAGCCTTGGAGGCCATCAAGACTGACTTGTATCTAATGAGGGATCCCCTCTATGATGTCTCCAACTTTGTGTTTGCCCATCTTATTCTTCAAGACGTTAAGTGGAAGCAAAGTCACCATGTTACAAGACAAACTACTACATGTTTGGGCAGTTGTTAGGGAATTACTCTTTAGTCTTTCTAAAGTCAACTCATTGTTTCTAACTCTGATCATTAGGAAATGAAAGACAGGGATTTATGGGTTGAGAACAAGGGTGATAAAGCAGGCTTGCTGAATAATTCTAGTATTAGAGAAGGGGTCTGAAATAACTGCAGTGGTTTTCCATTCCACAATATTCCCCAGGTTGAACAGATGGAACAGAACAGCACAGTGACTGAATTCACCCTTTTGGGTCTAACAAAATCTAAAGAGATACAACTCTTGGTCTTTGTACTGATCTTCCCATTCTACATGGTCATTCTTCCTGGGAACCTTCTTATCATCATCACCATCAGATCAGATCCTGCTCTCACAGCCCCTCTATATTTCTTCCTGGGAAATCTGGCTTTCTTGGATGCTTCTTATTCTTTCATTGTGGCCCCCAAGATGCTGGTAGATTTCTTGTATGAGAAGAAGACCATCTCTTATCAAGGGTGCATCACCCAGCTCTTCTTCTTGCACTTTCTTGGAGCAGGTGAGATGTTCCTCCTTGTAGTGATGGCCTTTGACCGCTATATTGCAATCTGCCAACCCTTACACTATACAACCCTCATGAACCGCCAAATTTGCTATGTGTTGTTGCTAGCCCTGTGGGTTGGGGGTTTTGCCCACTCCATTGTACAGGTGGCTCTCATTGTCC
>JAQQSU010005660.1:0-13737 GCA_028627135.1 Pseudochirops cupreus | reverse complement strand
CTCAGGCTCCACGATACTGGATACTGCTCTCCCAAAGTCCTTCTGGCCTTCTCTAGGCTTGAACCTCTCTCCCAATTCACGGCTCCTCCCAGTTCAGCCCTCTCTCTTCACATCAACAAGTCCATCCCACAAGTGGGATTCACTAGCTCTGGGTTTTAACATTCAACCCAAAAACCAAGCCAATACAGGGGCATCTACAAATTTCATTACCATTACACATGTGCATGTGCACATATGGGAAAGTCACTGGCGAGTGACCAGAATGTAAAAAAGAAAAAAGCATCAAGAAAAAACTAACAAACAAAAAACAACATGATATACTGGAGGAAATGCAAATTAAATAATTGACATTTTTTAAAGAATTAACACTGGCACAAAAAGCATGAGAAAACAGAAGATCCTGTAGCAGTTTTAAAAAATCATAAGGGAGGGCCTGAAGCTAAAATTTTAAGATGATGGAAAAAAGATCAAAAGGAAAAATGGGGAAAAAATAATTAATACAGAGAACAGTAACTTGAAAATATCAAAAGTAACCAGCAATAGGTTTATTAAAACTAAAGAGAAAACTGCTAACAGCAGTGAAGAGTGGAAAAATAAGCTGGGGAAGAGAACCAAAAAAGAAACCCTCAACAGTTAAAACCATGTTAGTACATGTGACAGAACTAGGAGAAAAGTTTAAAGGTAGCAGTGAAATCTGAGAATTATATTATAAGAAATAATGCAAGAATGCTTTCCAGAATTATCAAAAATAATAGTTTACATAGAAAGAATCCACTGGGCTCTAACAAAGTAAATTAAGTTCCAAATTCAACTCTTCTAGACACCTTTCTGTCAAACTTCAATATACTACAATGTCAAGGAAAGTCTCCTACAAACCATGAAAAGACCAGTATCATAAGACAGTGATCAATATTCTCAGCAAAATTTTTTAGAAATACCAGGAATGCGAAAAACTGAAATGTGACATAAAAAATACAAAAATACAAGTTAAAAATTTTCTAGAACAGAACTAAGTAGGCTATTTGAAGAGATGGATAAACAGATATTAATTACTCATATGGGCTTTTAAAAGAATTCAAAAGAAAAAAAGATATTTTAAAGTAACCCTTGAAAAGAAACCAGGACTTCAAATTGTTATACTGTTGTGATTAGTCATATCCGACTCTTCTTGACCCAATTGTGGGTTTTCTTGTCAAAGATACATAGATTGGATTGCTATTTCCTTCTTCAGCTCACTTTAAATGTGAGGAAACTGAGGCAAACAGGGTTAAGTGACTTGCCCAGGGACACACAGTTATTAAGTGTCTAAGACCAAATTAGAACTCAGGAAGATGATTTCAGGGCCAGCGCTCTATCCACTGTACCACCTAGCTGCTCAGGATTTCAAGACCCTAAACAAAAAATAAAAAGTACTCAAAACGATTCACACCTTTAAACAAACAAACAAAAAAGAAACAACAAAAAACAACCCATCAGATGCTAACAATTTAAAATACTCAAGAAAAGTGATTATCTGAAGAGCACGGGAGAGGACAATATAATTAAAAAGCAAAGTAGGATAACAAATTTGAAAATGTAAGAGAATTTACAGAAATATCTAACAGTTTTTAAAAATTAGAAATCTAAATAATAGGAAGTGCCTGTCTTGGGCTGTTCTCTCTTCTCCCACATCATCAACTCTCATACATTCATTTCTCATATCTATTTATCCAGCTAGATCTATTTATCTAGCTCTAAGTTCTCTTTTGATCTCGTCTCGCATCTCAGCACCCTACCCAGCATCTAAAACTGGATATGGATATCCTTTATGAGCATTAAACTTCTCCCCAACCTCTCCCTTCATCCTCAATTCCCTATTACTGGCACTATCCTTCTCCAGCCATTCAAGTTCACAAACTAGGTATTCTTCGACCCTTCACTTTCACTCCCCATATCAAACCAAATGCCAAGTCCTGTCAATTTTCTCTTTACAACATATATGCTCCCTTCTCTCCTGTGATACTGATAGCTTCCACAGGAAGCCTTCCTCAAACCATCTAAATTCCATGCCTTCCCACTGTTAATTATTTCCTATTTATCTTGTATACAGCTTGGTTGTATGTATTTGCCTGCATGCTGTCTCCCCCATTAGATTGTAAGCTCCCGGAGGGCAGGTACTATTTTTCCTTTTTTGGGGTGATCCCCAGTGCCGAGCAGTGCTTGGCACATAATAGGCACTTGATATGTTTATTAAATGATTAAACTGTCCTTTGCCAATGCTATTTTAGAGGAACCCTAAAAAAAACACTACCATCAGTTCTCAAAAATTAAAGTTAACAAGAAAAGGATGCCAATGGAATGTGGAAAAGACTCTCATATTGTTGGAAAGGTTCTTTCAAAACAGTGGTTCTCAACCTTCCTAATGCCACAACCCTTTAATATTCAACCTTTTAATACTTGTATGTGGGCGGACCCGCCTGGAGAAGGATAGAGGAGCGGTGTCTCAGTTCCTAAGACCATCGGAAATGTGTTTTCTGATGGTTTCAGGTGACCCCTGTGAAAGGGTTGTTCAACCCCCAAAGGGGTCGCAACGCACAGGTTGAGAACCACTGTTTAAAAAGAACAGAACAAGGTACATGCCTTCAAAGAGTTTACATTGAAATACTCCATTAGAACAGCCCTGAACCAGTTCTCATCATGTGGTTCCCTATAGTTATCTTTTACTTATTAACCTTCTTTCCACACATTTAGAAAAATAATGAGGTTTTGAATTTAACTTTGCAATATCATATGTATATGGACCAAATTACTGGGGAGTTTTTTGTTTCTTAAAAAATGGAAGAGCTATATTTACCTGTATTTCAGAGTTAGGAGGCAAAGCAGACAGAATTTGGGCCCTGAAGTCAGAGAAGGACCTGAGTTCAAACCCAACTGCAGACAATAACTAGCTGTGTGTCCCTGGGCAAATCACTTAATCCTGTTTGGCCCAGTTTCCTTATCTGTACAATGAGCTGGAAAAGGAAATGGCAAGCCCAAACAAGGTAACAAAGAGTTGGACAGAAATGAACAACAACAAAATTTTGTTTTTGTTTTTCATAAGAGAGAGCAGGAAGAAACAGGGAGGAAAAAAGGCTGTTAAACCTGGCCATACACTTAAATACAGTAGCAGATGGAACTGGGTTATTAGGGTATGAAAGATCTTTGAACTCAAAAAAAAGTAAAGAGGCTCCAGGACCAGAAAGATCCAAAAGGTCAAAAATTAAGATTCAGTGATCAAGAAGCTTTAAAAATTAGCAAAAGAGAAAGTCCCAGGACCAACTAAGTAAAGATCATTTGCATAAGGTGTTGGAATGCCCAGAAAATGAGGTATTATGAGGTATTCAGTAAAGCCTTAGGATCATGGGCCTTAGTTTTCTCATTATGAATTGTAATGTCAATAAACAGTACACTCTCTTTAAGAATAGACAATGTGATCAAGAAAAAAAAAACGGAACTTCTACAAGTTTTAAGTCTTCTCATCTTTGAGAAATTACAAAATTACATTACAGATGCTACACATCTGCAGTTTTCATAAAAATTAATTCATCTAGAAAAAATTACAGATCTCCTGTAATAACTATGATGTGAAAACAAAAGGCATCAATAAAAATTATTTCAAAGGACATTTTTTTAAGGAATTCAAAATACCACTAAGTCTACATACCTCAAAGACACCGTAAAAGGAAAATTATCTATATGTAACAAAATATTTAGAGTAGCAATTGTTGTGGTGGCAAAAAAGTAGAAATTATGGGAGTGTCCATCGACTGGGCAACAGCTCAATGAATTATATTAGACAAAGTAATGAAATACTATTCATTGTGGTGAAAGAACTGATGAAGGGGATGGTTTCACAGAAAGCTCTGCTGAGATCTGTATGACCTGAGTGATGAAGGTTAAGTGAGAGCAATCTGCAGAATAAAAACAACACTGAAAAGATAAACAAAGCTTTGAATGACTTGAGAGCTGATTTCAAGAAGACTCCCGAGGAGTTATGCTGCCCACCTCCTGACAGAAAGATAATGGATTCAGAACGCATACTGACACATTTTTTGGAACATGGCCAATAAGAGAATTTCTTTGGACTTTACATATTTACTAAAGAATTTTGGTTTTCTTTTTTTTTTTGTAATGAAAGAAGCAAAATAGGAGAGAGAAAATAATTTTTTGTTAACTGAAAATAAATTTAAATCTAAAAAGAAAAGCACAAAAGATAAAATGGACAATTCTGATTACATAAAATCAAGTTTGGTTTTTTTAAATTAATGTTGCTAAAACTGGCAGGGAAGCACTTAACTTGGAAAAAATCTTTGCAAATTTTTCTAAAGGTCTCATTAACAAGATATAGAAGGAATTTTTATTCAAATTTATATAAATAAAAGCTTGTTCCCCAACTGAGAAATGGTCAAAGGACATGAAGAGATAGCTCTCAAAAGGAAATATCCAAGCTAATTAACAGTCACTTTTTTTTTTCAAATGGTCCAATTTACTATTAGAGAATGCAAATTAAGGCAAATGAAATTGCACCTTATACCAATCAGGCTGACAAAGATGACAAAAAAGGAAAAGAAATGTGTTGAAGGAGCAGCAGAAAAATGGACATATCAATGGTGATACTGTGAACAGGTAGGGTCATCCTAAAAAGCAATTTGGAATTACGCCCCCAAGGTCCCTGAATTTGCATACCCTTGATCCACGGAGTCCACTACTGGTTCTATACCAGAAAGACATCAAAGAAAAAAAACACCCATATGTACAAAAATATTTAGAGGAATCTAAGGGAGTATACATATATTGGGAATGGCTGAACAATTTACTGTATCTACTATATTATAAAATAGCAATTCAGAGAAACCCAGAAAGGGCTTGTACGAACTTAATATAATTTACACAATAATAATACTGTAAAAATGAACTCTTAAAAAATAAACTATGATCGATGCAATCATGAGTTCAAAGGATCAATGCTGAACTATGAGACTTACCACAAAAGAGGTAATGAATTTGAGATAAGAATGAAACATATTTTTGGATGCGGCCAATGCATATTTATCACATTCTTATGTCACTAGGTGGTTAGTAGTCATTAAACACTGAACCTGGAGAAATAATACCCGAGTTCAAATCTGGCCTCCCAACACTCACTAGCTATGTGACCCTGGACAAGTCACTTAACCTTTGTCTCTTCAAGTGTAACATAAGAATATTAATAGCACCTACCTCTCAGGATTGTGGTGAGGACAGGATGAGGTAATATTTGCAAAGTGCTTTATAAACTTTGAAGTACGATATAAATGCTACCTATTGTTATTATGTTTTTGTTTTCCTTGGAAAGGCTGACGAAAATAAATGCTAAATTAAAAAAATAAAATAATTAAAAAAAAAACCAACAGTATACTTACATAATTCAAGAAGACAAGTTTAGACTGAGTTTAATTTTCCTTGAATCGAACACGCATGCCCTCGGCCAAGGCAGAACGAAAGAAAGCAAGATTTAAAAAGGAAAACCAAGGGAAAAAGTTATCCTCAGCAACATGGCAAAAAGATTTGTCAAGAAATGGAACAAGCAGTGTGCACTATCTCAAGCCCACTCACAATATTCATGCACTAAAAAGACGTCTGTAAATAGATCAAATGTATAAGGTGCACTTTGCAAATATTAAAGCTTTATAAATGTGAGCTATTCTATTCACTTACCCATAATCATTTACCAATAAACACAGTATTATGCAAGTTATAGTGAGAATTTAGAAAGACACATATGACATGATTCTTATGGTTTGGGGAGTTTACAATAGAGTATGAAACTATTACAAATATGGAACACATATATAGTTAAAAATCACTCCCCAGTAGCAGACTTCTATACAAATACAGAAGGTGATTGCAGGAATAATATAAAGTGTTTGGTCTTCCTCAAATTAATTTGGTCATAAAGCATTTTTGAGGCTTAAAATTTAACAAAGGAACTCAAATATTGCTTGGGAGGATATGAGGGGATAAATTATCCTCAAGAAAGCGATAAGGAAATTTTGAAACAAAACAAAAAATTTTAAAGACATAGGTGGAAGCAAGGAAAGGTAAAAGAGGACTGATAAAAGAAGCATGACATCATCCTGTAAAAATGGTGCCGGACCAACAACCTATACCATATACTACAATAAGCTTAAATGTATAGTAAACTCAAACTCAAAAAATCACACTATAAGAAAACTTAGATGGCAACAGTACCAGTGTAGCTTTCAATAGTTATGCCTAGGGAAAGAATTCTTAACCAGGGACAGAGTAGATAAGAACACAAAAGACACACTGAAAGAAAAAGTTAAAAGGGTGGGGAATTCCTATCCCTTAAAACATACTATCAATCATTATTATCAAAATTCTCTCTTATTGAGCAAAAATTAGAGAAACATCACCGGAAGCGGATGGATATACAGGTTTCCAATCAAATGTATATAGAAGTATTAATGTTGGATAAAGCTCTTGAAAACAAAAACTGGATAAAGGATTTATTTTACAAATTTACTTGGGAAAACTAGTTGTCAATGTGACAGGAAAGACACTTTGACTCATTCTATACCACATCTCTGCTAGTTGAGGAGCATCAACATTTTCTTTTTAATCCTAGAAAGGTTGGAAGAAAATGAAATGCAATATTTAGCTCAATAGTAGAGGGAAGATGAACTTCTCTGGATTCAATAAATAGAAGGAATTACTGCAGATGAGAGATGTGCTGGACTAGAATAAGATTTTTTTTAAGTGCACAACTAAAAAAAATCTAAAAGAAAAAGGAAAAATGGATTGGGAAAAATATCTATGGCAAAAATAGGTGATAAAAATTTGGTGTCAATAATATATATAGGAGAGGCAATGGACATATAGTGGAAAAAGACATGAAGCTGAAGTCAGGATGACCCAATTGAAACCCTTGCTGCCTCTGATAAATCCTGGCTGGGTGCAGACTGGGCCAAGTACCTTCACCTTTCAGTGATTCAAACTGTTCTGTGAGAACAAGCTGTAACACTGTTACTAGTACTATATTCCCTTGTTTCCTTAAAAACTTAGTTGAAGCAATACCTTATCCATTAGAGATTCTTAATCTGGGATCCAAGGGTTTAGCTGCTGATTTATTCATTTTACAAATTTTTATTATTTATTTTATAAATGGAGAAACAAAGACCAACAGATTAATCATTTGCCCAGTGTCACACTAGTGTCTGAAGTCAAAAATGAACTCAAGTCTTCCTAAGCCCAGGCCCAGCATTCTTCACTGGGTCATGTAGCTGTCTTTCATAACAATATAACTGGAATTGCCCTCTATCTGCCTCAGTTTTCCCATCTATAAACTGGAAATTTTTTAAAAATCACCTATTTCCCAGGATTTTTATCAGGATCAAATGAGATAATATTTATAAAGTACTCTGTAAACTTTAAAGAATTATATAAATGCTAGCTATCATTATTATTATTAGTACTATATAAAAGTTAGAAGCCTCTGTTCTATAGGAAGTTTTTCCTGATTCTCACAACTACTAATTCATGAGTACACAGACATCCCAAATTTACCTTGCATTTATTTTGTATATACATATCTCCCCTGAGAGAATGTAAGATCCTTGAGGGCAGGAACTGCTTCAATTCTGTATATGTTCAGCACTTAGCACAATGCCTGGACAGAGCACTTCTGACTGATCACCGTTAGTAAAAAGAATACTCTCATTCAACAAGAAAACAGTTATCAAAAGATTTTCATAGGCTGCCAGCAAGTGGAACAGGAGTAGTGTCACCTCTTTTCCCCTAGCGTTCCTTAACACCATCCAGACATCATGCTGGTTGCTGGCAACATGAAGATTTGGATGTTTGAGCAGGTTTTCAACCACCCATGGGAAACAGTTACAACAATTGCTATGCAGAAATATCCAAATCCTATTAATCCAAGTGTGGTTGGAGTTGATGTATTAGATGGACATACAGATCCCACTGGGAAATTGCACAGCCACAGACTGCAAGCAAAGAATAGGAAATGCCTTCTATTGTGAAATTGCTTATTGATGTAGCAAGAACCAAAACATAAGGCAGGAACATTTTGTAGTTCATTCCAGGGAGAAAAGAATGGAGCTTAAATTCACTAAAATTTCATTTACAAATGTGATTTCAATAGAAGAGAGACTTATATATAAACCACATTCTCAAGAACCAGGAAGGACCATTTTATTTTGACTCAAGAAGCCATAATCACTGTGAAAGGAGCAAGCCTTAGTAGTCATCTAGAAGGACTGATGAAAAGTACAATATCATCTTATGCTAATAAAGGCCGTGAGGCAATGGAGTGGGTAATTAACAAATTAAATGCTGAGATTGAAGAGCTGACTGCTTCAGCAAGAGGAAGCATAAGGACACCTATGGCTACAGCAGCACTTAGAGAAATGATAATGACTATTTACATGAAACAATAATAGGTCCACCATGGTCTCTCCAGTCTGATAACACATTTGTTCATATTTGATATTTAAGAAGCATATCTGTATATTAGATATTCAATTAACTTAGAGAAAGATTGAAACTTTTGATGGAAAAAGAGGGGAAGGCTTCCGAACATATGGGATCAACTGTAATTAACATTACTCCAAAATACTATTCAATGTCAAGTTTTGACTATTTAAGGACTTAAGGATTTTTCAAAGGAATATCTGGCATGCTAAATCTTCATAAAGTTAAATTTTATAAAAATTAATTCATGAGACTCTATCTGGTTTTGGAACAATTCCAAAATGAAGCAGGGCTACCTTTTCTAGCATGGTTGCCCAAGTAATTTTCCTGCTGTAATAACTTTCTTTGGAAATAAGAAAAGTATATTTATTACTTGAAATCCAAATGCATTTATACAAAAGCAATTGGCCTTGAAAATCTATGGCATTCTGAATTGTTACTTAAGTGATAAATTATATCACTACAGTGATACAATTCCCAATGTAAACCAGATTGCATTATAATACAGAGTTCTGTACTGATTTGCCAAAATTTTGTGATATAATACAGACACAATCTATCGTGACTTTGCGTTTGCAGACGTGGGATCATCATTTGGGATGCTGAACTATGGGCATGTGATGTTCACTTTGAAATTTGAAGAAGGGCCAAAATAAAAAATAAACTTATCACCTGAATTCAAGATCACAAAATTTAAACTATTTGCATCTTTAAGTATTTCACACAACGCTTAACTAACTTATACAAAAATTGCCATGTGACTAAATCATGTGTCAAAATTGTTATAGCAGGCCCAAAGGGCTATAAAATGTGCATGCCCTTTGACCTGGCAATATCACTTCTAGGGCTGTATCCCAAAGAGATCATAGAAGGAGGAAAAGGATCTGTATGTACAAAAATATTTACAGCAGCTCTTTTTGTGGTGGCAAAGAATTGGAAATCAAGGGGATGCCCATTAATTGGGGAATGGCTAAACAAGTTGTGGTATATGAACGTAATGAAACACTATTGTGCTATTAGAAATGAGGAGCAGATGAACGTCATAATAAGCTGGAGAGACATATAAATTGATGCTGAGTGAAGAGAGCAGAACCAGGGGCGTTTTGTACACAGTTACAGACACATCATATGTGTGACTAACTCTGATAGACTGGGCTCCTCTCAGAAATACAAGATTAGAAGACAACTCCAAAAAGACTCCTGATGGAAAGGGACACCCACACCCAGAGAAAGAACTACAGGGTCTGAATGCAGACTGAATCAAACTACTTGCTCTCTCTTTTGTGTTTTGTTTTGTTTTGTCCCTTCTTTCTCACTGTTCACTCCACTGGTTACAATCCTTCTTTACAACTTGACTAATGTTTAATGTGAAGATATTTGTAAATCCTATTATTTGATGCATGCCACCATGGTAGGGAGGGGGAGCAAATTTGAAATTCAAGGGATTATGGAACTGAATGTTGTAAACTAAAAGTAAATAAATATATTTTAAAAGAAGAAAAAAATTGTTATAGCATGATGTAGCAATTACTTAACTGTAAAACAGTTAATCACATCTTTTTACTGTGATCATTTGATTTAATTTCCAGTCAGATTTGAAATATAAATATCAGGTCCTTAGCTCTCCTTATACTCCTCCTATGTTGCCACTGCCAAAAGAAGGAACTTAACCATAGTTAACCACTAAGGGATACTGCAATGAAGTTTTTATTTGCGGGAAGTATTTTTGGTACCAGAGGGCCAAGTGGAATACCAAAAAACTATTCCAGAAAATGTTGTATTTTGTTTAATATTTCAAAGCAGGTAACTGTTAATTGCCAAACAGTACTTTCTGATTCTTGTAATGATTTCTATAATATTGAAGTATTTTAAAAAATAGTTAGATCTTGCCTTTAACTATGCTTAAGTTGGAACTTCTGTAAAGATTTCCTACATTGTAAAGATTTTCTACAGAAAAAACTTGTGTATATGTATGTAAGCCACAGAAATGTTTACCAAACTATTGAAAAATGTGTATTTTTTCTATTTAAAATATTGTTTAATTTGAGACTTTGTTGGTATATTTATAGAAACCATTCTCAGATCAATTAAGATGATTATTTTTTGTAACAAACTGTTTTATAACTGAAATGATATTTCAGCTAAACAAAATATAGTAAATGTTAATACTTGATAAAAGTTGGCCGTGCATAATTTCTGTAAATTGTACTTGTTCAGAAAAAGGTGTAATGCTCTAAGAATAAAATATTTCTAAACAAAAAAAAGATTTTCATAGCTGCATCATATATAATTGCAAAAAAATGGGAAGAAATGTAATTGTTTCGTTAATGTAAATACTACAAAGCAATTAAAATGGACATATGTAAGGAATATAAAGAAATCATCATTTAAATCTGTACTAGATACTTGCAACATAAAGACAAAAACAAGTGGATCCTCTATGAAGAATGTAATAGAAAATGTGGGCAAAAATTCCAAGATGCAACCTGATGTATTGTAATCTGCAATGGTGGATGTATATTCATATTGAGATGTCAGATCCACTCAGTTATTAATGAAATAATTGAGCATTTTTGCTTTAGATACGTCAAATTTATGGCAACTGATTTTTTATATGCTCTACATGTACCTGGCCTTTTCATATAAGCAATGAACATAGTACATTTATGAGATTTTCAGAAAACTTGAAGCGTTAAATTTTGCTATCTTAAATATAGAGAAATTTAAAATAATGTTTTAATGGTACTGTTGCTTATAGAAAAAGGAGTATCCTTAGGTAGGAGACATGGTGGAGAGTATACCTGACATGGAGACAGGAAGATCTGAATTTAAATGCTACCTCAGACACCTGCTAGCCATATGAACTTGGACAAGTCATGTAACCTCTCTGGCTCAGTTTCCTCATCTATAATGTGGAGATACCAATAGCACCTATATAACAGGAGGGGCAGCTAGGTGGTGCAGTAGATAGAGCACTGGACCTGAAGTCAGGAATCCTCCTTCCTGAGTTCAAATCTGGCCTCTGACACTTACTAGCTGTGTGAACTTGGGCAAGTAATTTGATCCTATTTGCTTCAGTTTCCACATCTGTAAAGTGAGATGGAGAAAGAAATGGCAAACCACTCTTTGCCAAGAAAACCCCAAATGAATTCACAAAGAGTCAGCCATGACTCAACAACACACAGTAAGAGAAATATTTTAACCCCCACACCCAGTTAAAGTAGTTTTTTTTTCCCCTAAAAAGGTATCAAGATCTTCCTCCAGACATGGTTAGTTCCAGGACTGAAGGCTCAGACTTGTGTTCATCCCTACTCTCTCATTAATCTTCAATCTCTTCATGTCTACTGGTTTAGAAGGAAAGGTGGGATCCTATGAACTAAAGGCCAAAATTCCACAGGGCAAGTCAGCCTAGAAACAAATGAGAAGCTCTTAAAAATAACTGTGACTATGAAAGCACAGAAAGAAATAATTCCAAAGAGAAAAAATAATGGAAACTGTACTGAGCTGAGATCAATCAATGCCCAGTAACTTCACTACCCACCTTAGATTTTAAAGACCTGTACATCCAAGGGGATCAAAGATTTTTAAAAAGGTCCCATACTTACCAAAATACTTACATCAGCACTTTTCTTAGTAAAGAACTGGAAACAAAGTAGATATTCACTGACTGAAGTCTGACTAAACAAAGTCCACCGATACGAGTACATAGTAGAATATTATTGTGCCACAATAAGCAACAAATATGAAGAATGAACGAATGCATAAGAAAGACATGAATTAACCAATGTAAAGAAAGGAACTAGCAAAACAATATTCAAAGGCACAATGTAAATGCAAAGACCAAAAGATAAAAATAAAAACTGAATCCTGTATATAAGCTCTGAAGAGGAGATATAACAATGCCTCCCTCCCTTCCTTCACAGAGATAAGGAAACACTGGTATTGGAACACTACATATACTCTCAGATTTAGCTGAAATGTTGGTTTCTCTTGCTGAACTGCTTTTTTTTAAAAAAATCTTTATTATGAGGAATGATTGAATGATTCTAAGGGAGGAAGCAGGCATATAGTGGGAAATGAAGGAGATATTAAAAACAAAGTACATTTATAAAAAAATTTAAAGAAGGACATACACAGAAGATGGAAATACTTGATTTTAAAAGGTATCAATAAAAAAACATGGTCTAGGGGCAGAGTGAAGATGGCAGCATAGAAGCAGCAAAACTCCGCAGCTCTCCCCATGACACCTCAAATACCTATAAAATATGACTCTAAACAAATTTTAAAGCTCCAGAACTCACAAAGTGACAGAGTGACAAAGCTCTGTCTGAAGACAGCCTGGCAGGCAGAAGGGAAAGGGTTCATTGCAGCACATAAACCCACAACTGGAGCCCTGGGACCACCAGAACAAGCCACAGCTGGAGCACGAATCACCAGTAGCTGTGACGTTTTCCAGAACTACCAACCCATAAGAAACAACGACTAAGTGAAAGGTCAGTGGAACTCAGATAAATTTGGGGGAAAGGATCTGGCTGACTGCGCCAGGGCTGGAAGCAGTCTGAAGCAGAGGCCCTGCAACCACCTCCACGTGGCTGCTTCAGAAGCTCCCGGCCTGCAGATTGCAAGGGAGCCAAGTGATCACTCAGAGGCTAAGTGCTCTTGCTTTGAGCTGCCTGGATCGGATCGGATTGCGGTCTTGGGTGGTGGTCCTGAGGTGCGTGACCAGTGAGCCAAAGCTGGCAGGGGCTGCAGAAACAGTGGCCTCCTAATAGCTCCAGCAGCTATGAAAACCCCAGCTATTTGGGACAGAACTCTCCCCTCTGAAAGCAGAGTTCGACTGAACCTAAAAGTCAAGTAAGTGACTGGCAACATGAGTAGGCAAAGGAAGCAAAGCAAACCCAGCAATGCAACTTTGGATTCCTTTTTTGGGGACAAAAAGGATTAAAGCACGGAATAGGAGGAAGACTACACAGTCAGAACTCCTACTCCAAAAGCTTCCAAGAAAAATGTAGACTTGTTAACAAAGCCATAGAGCAGCTTAAGGATTTTGAAAACCAAATTAAGAGAAGTGGAAGAAAAATGGGGAAGAGAAATGAGAATGATGGAAGAAAATTATGAAAAGAGAGTCAACAACCTGACTGAAGAAAATAACACCTTAAAAAATAAATTAACTCAAATGGCAAAAGAGGCCCAAAAAGCCAATGAGGAGAAGAATGCCTTAAAAAATTG
>JAQQSU010000566.1:0-20830 GCA_028627135.1 Pseudochirops cupreus | reverse complement strand
TTATAGAAAATCTGATAAATGTTAGAAGAGTTTCCTTTTGTCATTTTTAGTGTTTCCTACACACCAGTGAAATAATGGACCTATCAATAATTCTTTGCCCTTAATATATGATTTATCTACTTCCTTTTCAAGTCTACATGTCCATGATAAGGTTACTTATTTTTACTGTATATTGTTCTTGTTGTTAACTCTGTAAAATAGATAAAAGTACACTGGCTATTACACACATACACTCAAACACACACACCTTTAAATACTCTAATTATTAATTTTTTCTTCCTTTTCAAATTACATTGAATTTATGTTTCTGCTGTACTTATTCCCCCAGCACAATGTAAATTCTTATACACACACACATACACACAAACACATGTACACACATAGATCCAAAGACAGAAAAATAAGAAACAAAGACAGAATACAAGAGAGTAAATGTTAATGTACATTCTATAAACAAGTAGTGCAGTGACTGAACAATGGGGTACACTTGCTCAGATTGCCTCTAACTCTTGCCAACACAATTTAAGAGGATTAATTTGACTGCTTTTGTAAGTATATAATGATATATAATGGAGAAGTTTTCCACTTAAATCAGAGTATATAATGCTGTTCTGGTATTATTTCCTGTTCATTTACTGGTTGAAGAAATCATTGTACTTGGAGACAAAGGTGGAGTTTAGAGCACATAGAAAAAGCTCTAATGGAGACATCAGAAGCATTGCACTCTTCGCTGTTATCAGATTACATACTAATAAGCCTTTGGGAGGGAGGGGTTGCCACTTTAGTTATTTCACTCTATACACTTGGAACCACAGATGACCATGAACACATGGTACCTCTGTTTCTTTGAATATTACTGTTTGTTCTTTCATACTCTTAGCAGAAGGGGTGCTGAGACAAAACAGAACAGGCTGCAATTTTACTTCAAAAGTCAGAGAAGACAGTAGATGTACAATGCTAGGAGATTATCATGGCTGCTGAAATTCAAAAAAGTGAGGAGCACTACAGCCTTAGGGTACTACTGGAGTTGCTCAGGCCAACACCAAATCTACTCAGCAGCTGAGATACTCTATACCACAAGTGGGAAGTGTGTTTATCCATCAGCTATAACATATTTGGAAATGAACTTGGTAAAAAAAAATGTTCAGTAGTAATCACTTTAAGTTTAGGCTACTCTTCTCAATAATTGAAGTATAGAAGAGACAGTGATCCTCAGTTTGTCTCTTTCTGTCTCTGTCTCTCTCTCTGTCTCTCTGTCTGTCTCCCTGTCTCTGTCTCTGTCTATTTCTTTTCCCATGACTTAAAAATAGTAAGTATGATTGAATGTAAAACTTCAAATCTGTTATGTAGAACTTGCTGCACTTTTAAAATATATAATAAAGTTATCGTTGAAATTTCTTTTTTGCCTTTATTTTGCCTCCCCTCCTTCACTCTAGAGATGGCTACTATTAGATAAATGTGAGTGTAAAATCATTCATGCTTTTATTTATCAGTTCTTCCTCTGGATGCAGATAGCATCTTCCTTCATATGTCCTTTGTAGTTAATTTGGTTATTTGTAATGCTCAAAATGATTTATTTGCTCAGAGTTGTTTAAAAATAATTTTATTATTAATGTATACAAAATTCTCTTGATTTTGCTCGTTTTATACTTCATTATTATCTTTTTTAATAATTATCACTTTGTTAAAGATAATTCATGCCAATTTATTATCAATGATTTAGACGTTTCAGCTGGTTAAATGATACTATGGAGATAAATGATATTAACATAATATTGACACGATAATCATGGCCACTTGATGTTTGGAAGAGTATAATGGAATGAATATATTAGCCAAAATCATAGGAATGACCCCTTGCCCCTCAAGAATACTCCGGGACAATGTCACTTCTAGGACTGTATCCCAAAGAGATCATACAAGTGGAAGGAGGACCAGTATATACAAAAATATTTATAGTGGCTCTCTTTGTGGCATCAAAGAACTGGAAATTAAGGTTATGTCCATCAATTTGGGAATGGCTAAACAATTTGTGGTAATATGAATGTAATGGTATACTATTGCGCTATAGGAAATGAGGAACAGATGAACTTCATAATAATCTGGATTTATGTAAACTGATGCTGGTTGAGGAGAGCAGAACCAGAAGAACATTGTAAACAACTACAAACATATCATATCTGTGATGACTAACTTTGATAGCCTGGGCTCCTCTCTTCAATGCAAGGTTATAAGACTGCTCCAAAAGACTCATGATGGAAAGGAATATCCACGTTCAGAGAAAAGAACTACAGACAATGAATGCAAATTGAAGCAAACTACTTGCTCTCTCTCTTTTGTGTTTTGTTTTGTTTGTTCTTTCTCGTTGTTCACTCCATAATACTTCTTCTTTACAACCTGACTAATGTTTAATGTGATGGTATTTATAGAACCTATATCAGCCTGCATGCCACCATGGGAGTGGGAGAAGGAAAGAGAGGGAGGGGGAGAAAATTCAGAACTCCAGGGATTATGGAACTGAATGTTGTAAACTGAAAATAAATAAATATATTAAAAAAAAAACACATGTCACAGAAAAAGAATACTCCTAGAATGCTGAAGAGAATTGTGACCAAAGCACTGTGACCTACTAGTGTTAGTCAGTGTCTCTATACAAATACCTTAGTATGCACCAAATCCTCTGAGATCTCAAAATCAGTATTCCACAGTGTAATTCACAGTATTAGCAAAAGGAATACTTTTCATACTGGGGCCCTCTACCAGTGAGCCACTTTCAGGTAATCCATTAAGTTCTCTTGAGATCCTGTTTATTACCCTGCTGTTTGTTGTGCCCTTTACTATATGTGGCTATGCTGTCCTCTGCTACCCTTAGAGGACGAGCTTTTTAATTACGCTCACTGTCTTCAGATTTTTCAGCCTCCTCTCAAAGGAAGCAGATGAAACATTTTTCTCTGTCCTTGTCTGAATGGAGGTAGGTTACAGCTCACTCAGACTGTCATTTCTCTTTGTCTAGGCTTTTCACTCCCAAGAACAGAATGACTCATCCAGGAGAAGAGTTCTTGTGATACACCCTCTTACCACTAGGTTTCCAGGTGTTCCCTTACCCCAGTGCCCCAGCTTCATGAATTCATTGATATTTGTTTTATCTTCATGTAAATTAACCCCAATCTTAATCCAACTCTGAGGGTCTTCCTATATTTCAACCTTCAGGGAACTGTTCCTACTGATCTAGCAGCTGACAAGTCACTTCAATTGTTCTTCAGTTTATTCTCTTTGTGCCTGAGTGAAATTATTGAAATTGTAGTGTTGTGGGGTGGGGGATAGCTGGGATTTTCAGCAGTTTCTAAAGTATGTTTGCCTTTAGGGCTTGCTCAGAATTCTAAATCAATTTGAGGGGAGAAGGAAATCTAAACTGAGCCAGAATTAGGCCATATAAATTTTATTATACCTTTAATATTGCTTCCAAATTGACAATAAATTCAAAAGTCACTTGAAAGTACATAAAAAAAAAACAAAAACAAAAAAATCCCAAAATGAACTCTTTAACATCACATTTTTTCTTAATGTTCTCCAAATATGGACAAACTGCTCTGTTTTAAACATTTATCCCTAAGACAGGATGATTTTTTTATAGAGTAGGTATTCCGATCTTTTTTTTTTTCCTAAATAGCAAAGACAAGGGTCAAAACTTTCCCCAGCAAATTATCAAGAGGATGACAGTGAAAGAAGGTAGCAAACTGAAAATAAATGAAAACAAGGAAACAAACATAAAGTGCAGGGGAAGCAAATCCTTCTTGGTGTAGAAATCATGGGAGGGATATGCTATCTAGAAAACAGAGCATATGGGCTATTCTTCATTTTTCGTTTTGTTTCAACTGAAAATTCAAGGTTAGAAATGTGTAACCCTATAGATTACCAGCTGTGCTACAATTCCTACATGACACCTATGATCTACTGTTTTCCCTAAGCTTCTCTTTCTTTCCTCTTCTTTTTCTATCTCTCTTTTTCTCTTCTCTCCTCCTCTGCCTCTCTGTCTGTCTCCATCTCTTTTTCTTTGTGTCTGTCTCTGTCTCTCTGTCTGTCCATTTCTCTCTTTCTTTGACTTTCTCTGTCACTGAGTCTCTGTTTTTGTCTATCTCTCTGTGTCTATTTCTGTCTGTCTTTCTGACATGTGCACACACACACACACAAACACACACATTATTTGATTCTTCAGAATATGCATCTCATACCAAAATTTATTTTTTTTATGATACCACTACCACTATAATATAATTACCATGTGCTTCCTTAAAAGCATACATTTATTGAAAGGGTATTGTGTACATGTATATATAATGAATATACTATCTATGTGAAGATATGTATGCACATATACGTATACCAGTGAACATGTATACATGCACATATTTTAGGGAAACATTTTGTTATCTTGTTTGAAAAACCTTATGTATTACCGTTGTTTGAATGTAACTTGGTATGGCTAGGAATTGATGACTTCAGAAATACTCCCAGGAAAGCCAGATGGCTACAGGGAATACCTGAATTCTACTCTTGTCTAGAGGCCACAAAATGCTTGTGTTTTGCATTCCGCAAATTGGAATGTGTATGCTTACATATCATTTGTCCTTAATTTGAATACTTACTGATACACAAATCAATGGACCTAGTTTGGGTACTGTTCTCTCTATGAATAACTGCAATGCAAAGTATCTATTGACATTTTCCTCTGAAAATCAACATAATATAATCTTAGCAGAGATTTGAGGATGGAGCCTTCATCCAGCTTCCTTTCCCCACCAAAAGATCAAATAAATTTCTTTCTAAATCTATTTTAAATTTCCTTGTTTATTCTCATGACTTACAACACACACACACACAAACACACACACACACACACAGCTGGTTACCTATAAAGATACACATTTCTAGCCTTGTATTTTTAGATTTAACAAAATGAAAAATGAAGGTTTGTCAATGAATTCTGGTTTCCAAATAATCTATGTTTCACAAAATTTCTAGACTGAGAAGAATCTGCTTCCCTTCCTCTTTATGTGTGATCCTTTGTTTTCATTTATTTTTAGTTTTCTACTTTCTTTTACTGTCATCCTTATTGTTTGGAAAAAATTGAGGGATTGCCTTTGTCATTCAGATTTTTTTTTAAATGCCCCAAACCCTCCCATATGTGTTATCTATCCTTCACTTTCGAAGAGAACTAATGGCATCACACCATGATGTCTTGACTCCTGTGCAAATTGGATTTAAGTGAAGCAGAATTACACAAAGTTATCAATCTCACTCTCTCTTCCAGAGTCATTGCAATTTAGTGGCTGGCAAGACAAGTCACAAAGACTTGCAATCACCTGGATTCAGTGGATAGCCTTGGTAACTTTGAAGTACAGTCAAGTTCTAAGCATCTCACAGTGGATGCTTTAGTCACTTTCATGGCTATTGGGAACAAGTTCTCACTCATCTATTCTTCAAACAGAAGTCTTCACATGCTTGGAATAGACATCCCCCACCTCACCCATGGGTTTAAGGCCTGTCTCAACCTTGTTTAAGCTTTCCATCAAGACAGTTTTACTGCTATGTGGCCACTACACATGCTATAAATTCTTGCAGCCACAGAGGAGAGTTGAGTGACCAAAGAGGATAAACAACCTAGAAAAGTACTCAGAAATCCATCACACCAGTGGTGCTAGTCATCCCTGGACACTTCACCTTAAACACCAGCCACCTTATTCAAAGGGTCCTGAATTGACCTCTGCAGCAACATGAGCTTCAGGGTATCTGAGAAATCCTCCTCTGTGTTCTCCATCTGTGTGTCCAACTTTCAAAGGTGTGAATCTCTCCATACTGTGAATGTCTTTGTTTGCGGCTTCTTCCAAGAACAAGGAGCAAGTTTCTTCCCCATTCTTCTCCTATCTGAGTGTAGTTTTTGGCTTGTGGAAATCATATTGATCTACTGTCAAATCTGCATCTTTAGATTTTGTCCTCTCCCTTCTTTCCATGCTGTGCCTGCTGTCACATTTTGAGTAGGATTGTGGTGGTGTAGGTAGGACTAGCGATGTGAACTCCCCTCCTCCCAGCTACAGTATGGCTAGTGAGGAGCCAAGAGAAGGGCTTGTGATAGTTAACTAAAAAAAAAATGAAGGATAAACTTGAAATAACACTTTAATCCACATTCTATCAAGTAGAATTATACTCCAAATGCCCAAAATAAAATAAATGAGAAATGAAGTCAATAGATAAAGCTCTCCATGGACCTAAAGCAAACTAAAAAAAGCTAGAGGGTAGAATAGGCTGGAGGCCTGGTTAAAAGGAACAGAGTATGGGAATGAGAGTAGGTAATTCCCAGCAAATACACTGTGGAAACTGATAGTAAGATTGGCATGTAATAGGAACAGTCATCACAGTAAAATCAATAGAAATTTTATTCAACTATTTCCATCTTCTCTTCTAAGGGGAAATCACTATGAGTTCTACAAATTTCCCAGTTTTCCTTCAGAATGGTTTGTTGTAAGGGTGGGAGTAAGGGGAAGGGGAGTAAGAGAGTAAGGGGACGGGAAGAGGCAGTGGCTATGATGGCAGTTCCTTCACTACATGACCTTGAAGCTCATGTGCATATGCACATGTGGATACATATGCCTGTCTATCTGTATGCATATACTATATGTAATTGTTTAGGGAACGGCTTGAGTTTAGGGGATAATGTTTAAACTTTATCTATTTTTTCCTATATGTGATTTTGGGAGGACTTAAGTTTCTTATTTTTACAAACAAATAAAAGAATAAGAGAAATTCAAAACAGGAAGACATTAATCTGAATTTTAAACATAAATATCTCTGTAAGTTGTATGTTTGAGGTATGGCTCTTCTATCTCCCTTTATCATTTTACTTCTTGGGTTGTATTTATACATTTTTAAAAGAAGGTGGTTCTATCAAAAGATAACTATGACAGCAGACAGCTTTAACTCTATGATCTTCTGATCCTGTAATTCAGTAACTTCTTTATTTTATTTTATTTTATTTTTTGCAGAGCAATTGGGGTTAAGTGTCTTACCCAACGTCATGAGGCCAGTTTTTGTGTTAAGTGTCAGAGGCCAGATTTGAACTCATGTCCTCCTGAATCCAGGGCCAGTGCTCTATTCACTGCACCACTTAGCCACCCCAATTCAGTAACTTCTAACCTCAATTCCCACCTAAGTTTTTTGATTCCATAAACTCTCATATAAAGAATTCATTGGAATTCAAAATACTCATTGTTCAAATAATGAGTTTTCTTTTATGGGTGCTCAACACTCTCTGATTTAAGATGGAAACAGAAGATTATTCTTTATATGGTAGAAATATGACCTAATACATTTTTCTTGACAGAAATGAACTCAATACTTTTTTTTTATTTTCCCAATAGAAGTACCTTAACTAAAACATGGTTATCACTATAGCACCATAGTACTTGCTTTTTCTTAGTTCCTTTGTCCAACTATACACAATTATAAGGACAATATTTTTGGTTTGTGGTTCCATTATTCAGCTTTATCGATGATTGTGTATCTCGCTGAACAGGATACAAACATCAACCTTCTACAAATCTATAGGACGAGCTACATTAGTTTATTAGGGCCAGAAAGACAGTATAAGTAAACTGATTTATAATCAGTAGTTATTTTATATAATTTATTATTTATTATAGTTATTTTATATAATTTATTAAAACAGTAGTTATTTTTCTCAAGGAGGAACATAAAAATGGTGCTTAATCATATTACATTGTCCGGTATAGCAGACAACACTCCTTTTTTTTTTTTTTTTTAAACACAGTAACCTCATGCTTTAGCATGTCCTTTCTCAGGTGTCTCCAAACGCCTCTTATGTGCCACTTGAGCCAAAGGCTAAGCATGAGAGCGACAAAAGTTATGAGTTTGCAGTAACATATATTTTTGGATTCTGCCTCTCCTACTCCTTTGGAAAACTAAGTTAACCAATCTGAGTCTCAGTTTCCTCATTTGCAAATTCAAGAAATAAATGCTACACGAATTTAAGTGATCTGTCTTCCAGATTTGATAAGTTTTATCTCTATTCTGTCCTCTACACAGCTGTCAAAATAACCTTTCTAGGACATAACTTTAATAACACGAAAGTCACATCTCAAAGATCTTAACTAGTTTCCTGTTGCATGTAATTAGAAAATGCAATCCCATCAATATACCTATTAAAAGCCTCCATTATTTGATGGTAATTGACTTTTCCATTCTTATTTCATATAATTCATTTTCACAAAGTCTAATATTTAACAAAACTAGATTATTTAGAATAGGTGAACTCAACTTTTCTCTCTTCTTTCTTCTCCATAGAGAAGTAGGATGATCTTGCAGGTGAGCATGAGGAATAATGTTAATGCAGGCCTAGTCAAATACAACTATTAAGTTAATATCACCTAGGCATATGTTTTTCAAGATAATTTGCCAATCTGAATATGCATTTGGTCTCACATTGCATGTAATTCATTTATGTGACCAGAGGTAGGGAAATTTCTCTACCTTCCAGCCACAAATATGGGCAGCTAAGTGGTTCAGTGCCAGACCTGGAGTCAGGAAGACTTGTTTTCCTGAGTTTAAATTTGGCCTCAGACACTACTAGACTGTGGACAAGTCACTGAACCCTGTTTGCTTTGTTTTCTTTTCTGTAATATAAGCTGCAGATGGAAATGACAAACCACTCTAGTATCTTTGCCAAGAAAATCCCAAATGGGGTCATAAAGCCTCAGACATGACTGAAACAACTGAACAATGGCCACAAATAAAGGCTTTGTTTGTTTTTATTATCCAAGTCTCAGTACAAAGCCATGTAGTCTTATAGTTTTATGAAGTTATTGCTCAAAATTCCAGGCAGAACCATTTACTCCTGGAACAGGTGCCCATATAAAATATTTCAATTACTATAACCATTACTATAATTTTTACAAACATTTTTGCTCTCTGAAATATTTTTTTTGATTGAATAGAACTCATTGTAAGCAGGGAATCAAATAGTGGGTTGAGGCCTAAACAAAACTTGCAAATTTGTTTTTGGTATCTCAGTCTCCAATTTTAGTGGACCCCTTCTATGTTCCATATCAGTAATACCTTATCCCACTCCAATAAGTATCCTTTCCCTCTTATTCCTATTCTTGCAAATGTATTATCCCCTTCATACTTTTTTCTCTAAAGGAATTTGTTTAACAAAGTAAATTTAATGACTGAGAAGAATGAATGTGAGACTACTTTGAGAAATATTCATATTTTAAAAAAACAATTTTCAACCAAAGAAATACAATTTTAATGCTATAATATCAAGGGTCAGAGAGAATGGTAGTTTAGAACTTCCCAGTACTATAGAAAGTATACCAAATGTATTATTTTTTTTTCTCTAATCAATTTGCTAGGCAGACTCCTTTGTGTACTTTATGGTCATTGAAATTAATTTTTAAATTATCATTGGATGATCTGCCAAACTAATTGGACAAAATGACTTCAGCTGATAGATCTTTAAATGGCTATGAGTTTCTCTAGGCAGCTGATTGGATGTAACTGGTTATGATGTATATCCCAAAGAAATGAAAGATAGCCAAAGGTGGAAGAGACTCCCTCTCTGGGGAAGGAATTAAATAACAACTAAAGTCCTCACATATGGTAGAAGGGAGCAGCAGCTGAGTGAAATTAATCATATTTTGCATCCTGTAGAGGGCAGCAAAGAGTAATATGTTGCCATCACCAGAGAATTTCATAAACTCCTTGTCAGAAGCCTGACTTTATCTGGTCATGCATATTTCTTGCCCTTACGTGTTTCCTCTGTATGTGTTCAGCCATATGTGTTCCCTATGCATGTGTCTCTTCATGCAAGTCCTCTGGTCACATGTACTTTCAACTTATATTTCTCTGTCTCTGATGTGTAGAGTTTCAGAGGTTCCAGAGCCGGGTTCCTGTGGTGGGTGAGGAAGAATTCCATTAGGAAAGGAGACCGTCTTGCTCCATAGGGTGGCCAGAATGAGGTTTTATCTTATTCCAGCTCTTGAAGTGTCTGCCTCAACTGGAATCCTTTTCATCTCTGGGACTCCTTTTGCATATATATCCTACCTCCTGGGTATGCCCCTTGTCTAGGCCTGCTTGGCATTGGACCCAGTGCAGGGAGACCACAGTTTTAGCATGTTCCCTCTGGTCTTCATTCAGTCTTCTCTCCATTTCCAAAAGCGGTTCCTGAAGCCTTCACTCCACTTAAGTCCAGTTTCTTCAGACAGTGGGGCGAATCTCTTGCTGATACAGCTGGGCAAAGGCTTCTTTCTGAGCCACAAGGCCTTGAAGAGTATGAACCAACCAGGAGGCATAACCAAATGTTTTGTTGAGGCTAAGAAGCTAAGCTACAGCCTCTTCTATCTTAGCTACCTGATCGCTGGCCACAAGCTTCATGTGCTCCTCAATCATTTTTGTCAATTGCTGATGCCACAGCCTAGATATAGTAGCCTATATCTACAGAGAAAAAGTTAACTTTTGTGTGAATTTGGAAAAAATATTTTTAGCCCTTTTTTTTGCTATGCTATATGCCCCCACTCCTAATTATTGTCTCCTTTAGTTCATCTGGCAAAAGTAAACACATTGATGTAAAATGATGAGCTATGGTTTTAAAGGAATGTCAACCCATAAAATACCTAAATTTCTGAGCCCTCACATATGAACAGGCCCTCAGCTACTATATTTCTAGGTATGAAGAAGAAGTTTATATATTAATCTTTTCACTTTTGTGTTTGCAATTGCATTCTATTTGTCTTATTAGAGTTTTAAGCAAAGAACCTCTTATTCCTCTACCTACCCGTCTTTCTATCTACCTATCTAACTTAATTCATATATATATGTGTGTGTGTATGTATATATGAATATATATGTGTTTTATATATATATATATATACATATATATATATATAAATTCCTCTCAATCTATCTATAACCACACATATGTATGTCTTTATATCTATATACACATATATACAGAGTATATAAATACTATATAGTATATAGCAGTATCAATGGTACGATTTGTATATGTATATCCCACTAACAAGAGAATGAATAAAGAAATCATGACATATGAAGGTACCTGAATTTTGAATTTTATTGCTTTGACAGAAATGATTAAAACAACTATTTCAGCAAAAATAAAACAAACACTTGGGAAGATTTTATGAACTGATGCAAAGTAAAGTAACAAGGAAATGGAGACCAATTAATATGATGACAAAAATACTTGGAAGACAAACACATTTTGAAAGATTTAGGAATTCTGATCAATGTGATAACCAGCCACAATTGCAGAAATTTTATGAAGAAACATACTACTCATCTCCTGACAGAAATGCAGAATAAGATATATTTTGGGAATAAAGCAAATCACAGAATTTGTTTTTCTTTGCTTATTTATTACAAAGTTTTTCTTTTCTTTTTTCCCCCTTTTTTCCAATGTATCATAAGGTAGAGTACTGGGGGAGAGAGAAAATACATTTTTGATAATTGGAGAAAATAAAATTAAAATTGATAGGGGATGTGTAGTTCTGCCCGGGAGCATGAGCGCCAGAATATTCTGAGAATGCAGAAGAACAGTAACAACAAAACACAGAATTCATGACGATAGTTATGTCTCTGGGTCAATGTGTCCTGTTTTATTCTGCATTTCGTGACCCAGATGTTCTGTTGATATGCTCTGTTCTGGGGAAGTGAGCTCCATTCTTCCTTTTTGTGTTTACCGACCCTTGTGGCGTCAGAGGTGATTACAGGGGAGGTGGGCTATTTGCCAAGGGCCTGAGTAGGGGGATAAAAGAGGAGAAGCCCCAGGAATAAAAATGTGGATGGATATGGATATGGATGGATGAAGAGAACAATAAAGCTGTCTGCATATCCCTAACCCTTCTGGCTCCTGACTCTACTTTGTGGAATGTGCAGGCCGTATCCGCGAGGAGCGCTCTGAAGACCCAGGGAAAAAAGAGTAAGACTGGCTGCCCTCTGGCATTAGGCCAAGTCAAAAATGTACTCTGGGCCTTCAGCCAAATATTATATAAAAATTTAGCTAAACATTTATCCATAGCATTCCCTTGATCTACAAGTTTAGTAATCCATTCCAAAAAGAAAATAAAATTAATTTGGCAATGCCTGTTCTTGAAATCCTCTTAGCCATAACTGTTCTCCTTTTAGATAATCACTAACTATCCCTTCATAGATCCATTCCTTAATTTCCTGAGAATTAAATTCATTTGCATTTTCAGTTCTTTCCTTTTTCTAAAGGGGACACTTTCTACTTTCTATATCTGATCCTATCTCTCCTACTTTCCATAGTCATTCAAATATCACTGACAAGAATCACCTGCCATTTTTTCCTATACAGACAAGTCTACCTATATTTTTCCTATACAGACAAATTTATTTTCTCATTTCTAGTGCAAAGGTCATTCTCCTGGAGAGGGAAAATAACTGAATGCCCCTGCTTTCTACACTGTATTGTCAACTGACAATCACCTTCCACTTATTTTCCCAAAATTTTAGGTACTTGTTATATAATCTCTGAGTTTATCCTTCTTTTGTATACTAAACCTATGGAAGGAGTGGTTATTTATTGTCAAGCTTCTTATTATTTCAACCTCAGAAATCAATGCTTTCCTTTTAGTGAGAATCAAAAAGAGAATAGAATTTCCTTCAGATTTTTTTTTGAGATTGAAATTGTCATTAAGAGAAACCAAGAAGTCATGTGTTTCTTTTATTTCATCAAAAATAAACCTCTAGTACATGAAAAAAATTGAAATCAATACCAAAAGATACAGAGCCACAGATGATACAGAGATAGAGACTAGACCTGTCATTTTAATATCCAGTAATAAAACAAGTCAGAATGTTCTCTGCCATTTATAATCTATACATGAGGAAAGACAGGCAAATAGAATTAAATGACTTGACTCCAGTAAAACATTTAGTAAGCATGGAGGCCCAAATTGAATTCAAGAAGACGAGTCTTCCTTATTCTGAGCTTGGGAATCTCTCCACTGTGCTGTTTAGGTACTATCATTGCAGGATAACTTGAGGATGTTTCTCCTCATAACAAAAACTAACCTGTCAGACTATTAGACTAAGAGGAAATTTGGATGAGGCTTCTTACTTCTTCTGCCGCAGGCCATGTCGAACCAAATTCTTGTTTATATGGTCATACTGCATTGGGCCATGGATTGTAAATTCTGTCATTTTTTCCATTGACCTATAAAAGTATAATTATTACCATGAACTTTGGACATTCTGTGTTTGCAAGGGGAATTAATGACAATTCATTAATGGTGACACATAGTGAAGTTTCCCAAATTATCAGGATGAACATAGTAAGACATAGGACTTAGAAAACTCCCTATATCTGTCTCTGTCTTTGATGTCATGAAAAAGTCTCTGACACAAGAATGTTTTTTTTCACCTCATTATTTGTCAGGTCCTGCTAATCCATTATTCAAAACTGTGATATGAAGATAATACCTTTGATTAGATAATTCCAGTTTTGCTTCCGATCTTTACTTTTAAAAGTTATTTCAATAATGAATATAGAAACAAGGAAAAAAAGCTAATGGACCAGATAAAGTGATGTACTTTCTTTATTCAGATATGACAATGATGAAAAATATGAGTCAAGAGCCAACATCCTACAAAGAATTTCAGGTGAAATTAAGAGTTGAACATTATCAAAACTATTAAAAAATAAAATTTATATAAAAATATTCCTACAAATACTGTATAAAAACTTATCAAAATTGAAAATGTGTGCCACCTACCTGCCCCACAAGTAAACTTTTTTCTTTATTCTGAAAGATTCCTTACAATTCCCCAAGATGGTTACTGCTTTTTCTGTGAGTATTCACAATTTTCGGTCATGAACCCACTTCTATACTTTTAATTTTATTTTTAAACCATGTTTGCTCTAGCACAAATTTAGTGGGAAAACTCTACAGCATGGTGTTATTTGGGTGTTATGTAGCTAGCTGTTACATACATTCCTGGTTGGAAAGCAATGATTATGAGTTATGTATCAGTTTTGAAACAATAAATATTATATTTTTCCAGTGACAGAATCAAAATTCACTAAGAAATTTATACAAATAAAATGGATACATATTCTTGCTATATTTCTTTCAAAAGATTTATATATACATATATGCCACACTGGAGTTAGTATTATATGAGTCATTGATCTTTGGTATGGAAAATTTCATAGAAAGGACAATTTTGCTATATTTATTTTAAAATATAAAGGCAGTGAAGTGTTATGGAATTATTAAAAAGGTTATCAATAAATCCTATTAAATTGGCCTTTAAAATTTGTCTCCAAAGCACATCTTCTTTCTATTTGCATTTCCAACACATGAGTCGTAATCTTCATTACCTTCTATCTAGATTACTGCCACAGATTTCTGCATAGCCTTTCCAACTTCAAATTTTCCCCAGGCACATGCATCCTGCATACTGCAGCCAAACTAATTTTCCTTAAAGATTATTTGTATCTATTCAATTTCAGATCTGTCAACATTTCTATAATAAAATATTTTCTTCATTTATGACAGGAGAAGCAACATTTGTGCTATGTCATACAATAATCTCATGTCTCATTCCCCATAGTGCTAAAATGAGATACATTTAAAATTGAACAAAAAAAATAAAAAAAAATGAGAGTGGCTTAACTGTATTTAGTATACAAAAAGAAAGTTCATGCTGAATAAAGACACAGTTTTGAGGGCATGATGCCTCTTTTTCATTTCACTATAAAAAGATCATATATTCCTTCTTGCCCTCTTGCCAAATTCAGTTCAGGGACACCACCATTCTCCAAGTTACATATACTTGAATGCTTAGAGTCATCACAGACTCATATCTTTCCATGCACAAACTTAATCGTTTACTTTATTTTGTGGGTTACCTTATGAATGCACCTCAATTTTCCTTTCCTTTCCCTTACATTAGAGTTTATATTAGCACATAGCTGAATTGTTGTTGAAGCCACCCTTTTAGATGACCTGATTTCACATTCTTACCAACTCAAATTTGTACTCTATACTGTCTTCCACATAATTTTCATCATTTTTGAAAAAGTAAACTTAGTGAATAGAACACAAGGTGGAAGAGTAGAGAAAGCAACCCAGTTGAAATCTCTCCATGTTACCCTCAAAACAACTTTAAAACAACTGCTTAAATTAAATTTTGGAGTGGCAGAGCCAAGAAAAGATCATAATCATTTTACAATGGAGTAGATGAATTTTGAGAATATCAGCACCTGGAAAAAAGTATACCAAGTTGCCATTAACCAGGTAGTGAACATTGTCTTGCCTATAAAACAATATCTCTGTTCTATAACATTTTTGGAAGGTTAAAGCCCAGAACGAGAAGAGTCTTAATGAGTGGATGATAGAAATCAAAGGGTTTTGTTGTTGTTGTTGCTTTTTGGCTTTATCTCTTCATTTTTTTCTCTGTCTTTTGATAAAAGGTTGTTGGAGGACAGAAAAAAATGAGAAACAAAGATCAGGTCCTTTGAAAAGGTGAGATAAAAATAATGAATAATAGAAAGATGTGAACCATTCAACTTTTATTTTGTCTCTGCTTTCTCTATAAAGAAGTTTGAAAGGAGAGAACAAATCTGGCTAAGAAGAAAATTAAAACCCATGATATGGGAAGAGATAATAGAAAAAAAAAGTTTAATTTCCAAAAATGAGTAAAAGTCATATGACACATAAATTTCAGCCCAAGGCACTATAAGGCATCTATTTTTGAGATGCTTACTATGGAGATATTTGAGAAATCATGAAGAAATAGAGTGATGACTTATAACTGGAAAAGACAAAAATGTCTCTGCTTGTATTTGGCTATGGATTTCAAGAAGTAAAAACTCAGTCCTGCCTACTGACTAAATGAACAAATTAATCATAATATCATTTAATGCTTACTTCTAAGGCAGGTAAAATGCTAAGTACCAGGAACACATATAGAAGTGAGTAGAATAGTCCATGTCCTCCAGGTAGTTACATTTCAATAGGGAACATAACACATAAAGTAGATGCAGAAAGAGAAGAGCAGTAGGGATGTAACATTGTGGTTTAGAAGGGGCAGAGTAAGGTTGTAAGCCCTTGGGGTAGAAACCAGATTTTTGTTTCTTTCTGATCCCAGTTTTTAAGGCAGTATCTTGTATGTAGTAAGCTCTTAATGAAAGTAGAAACAGGAATAAGAAAAGAAAAATGAGGAGGAGGCAAAGGGTGACTAAAACTCATTTATCAGAATCCAGAACCATAGTGGCTGAGTGAATTTGGTGTAAAGGCAATGACAAGGAGAGTCACTATGAAGACAGAATGTTATTGGCAAATGACTGGTAAGTAGCATAGTTTAACTCCTGTGTGCTCAATATTAGATGTCCTTTCTTCTATTTGTATCTTTGTATCATCATCATCACAATCATCATTATTATATAATCATGAATTTTTAGATGCTTTTATCTCAGAAATAGAAGTTTTACCCTATATTAAAAGTATCCCAAACCTATCACATGGTTTTAATTTTTATGTTGTATTTCTTTATCCCTTCTTTTTATAGTTCACCTTAGTTTTCCCTTTGAATCCTTTCTTCTATTTCTTCTAGGAATACTCTTTCTCCCTGCTAAGCCTCCTGTATTTTTACTTCTTGTAAACTAACCTACATTTTTCATCTTTATTTTAACTATTTAATCAATGAGAAATGCAAGTATCATAAAATAACTGTATGTCATGGAAACATTCTCATTCTCTCTATCTGCCAAAACTAAGATCTTTACCTCTCTATAGTTCTCATAGCTGATGTTTACTCTCTACTGCATCTGCTAAGGGATCAGATTCCAGCAGCTTTCAAATAAGATTTTGTTTTTACATTTAATGACATATTTCAAGCTTTAGTCCTACCGTCCGTTATACTTCCCCATGTCTGATTTAAAATTTTTAGATTTATACAAATACTCTCTGAAAATAGGAGCTGTTGTGCCCCTGCTCTCCTGAAAGTCTTTGGGAGAAAATCTTACTTGTAACTACTCCATGTCTCTTTATTTTCTGTTTTCACTCTGTGTTACGTGTTCTTTTGCATCATTACTTTGCCACGATCTTCTTGAACATAAACAAATCTACAAGTACAGAAACATAAATTTCTTCTACTCCGTAAAATGCCCTCTAGTCCTTAAACCTCAAAACTAATGAGGGTAAGGGCAATGCAACGAATTCTTTGTGTGAGCTGGTTTCCTGTTGAGTCCACAGAAGTTAATGCAGGAAGCCATACAAGTTTCTGAGATAACAAGGTTTTGGTCAAATGGGAACTGTCAAAGGTCATGGATCAACACTCCCTTGCTGTCTTCCTACATTTATTGTGACAAATAATATCCTTTCCCTTGTCTGGCTCAAGCTATTTTCTGGTTTCATGGTATTACTGAATTCTTACAGCCTGGACCTTGCTCCTTGTTAGCCTCCCTTTTAAGCCTTGTGACTCTGATTTTGCTTTTGCTTCATTCTCAGATATCACCTCTGATCTTATCAATTTTGTGCATCATGTCAACATTTTATGCTTTTATCTGCATTGAAACTTTATCTGTGCTATAGTTCCTTTTACTCCCCCTCCCAAATCATACATCAAGAGAAGTATCAACCTGGCTCATGTACTTTGCTCAGAGTCCTCTAAATACTATACCTAGAAGGTGTTATGGACAGTAATATATATGTATATGTATACATATATGTATAATATATAATACATATATATACATATAAACACACACACATACATGTGTATATACGCATTTATGTGTATGTATATTTACATCAAATATATGTGTATATTTATATATGTATGTGTAACTCTATGCATATATGCATATGTATAGGTACATGCAAATATGTGTGTACATATATAGTCTTGATATAAAAACTAGAATCCCTTTATCAAATCCAAGATTTCATTTAACTTAGCTATTAACATTTTAAGAGATAAATTAAAGAAAATAATCACCTACTGACATAGGCATACTCTTCAAAAATTTGATGAAAGACATCTAAACGTAAATTAAAAGCACCCTCAATAAGGAGATGAGTAGGAGATGACTGGACTTTCACAAGTGTTATTTTAAAGACTAGATCTTTACCATCAAATAATTGATTGAAAGATTCCAAATGTAATTATTTTATTTATGAAAAAAATGGCTGAGCATTGTCAAACATTTTGTCTTCCTTCTTCTCACCCCCATGGGGGGAAAACCAACAAGAACATTTTAACAAATACGTATTATCAAGCAAAATAGATTCCTACCTTGACCCAATGCAAAAATCTGTATCATATTTTACACTTTTACTCCATCACCTCTCTCAAGATATAGGCAGAATGCCTATGTGGAAGTGGCTGGTCATTAGTTGTTTGTATTTATGGGATTATTGCTATTATTCCATTTTCCCCCTGTTCTGCTCAGTTCATGCTGCTCTACTAATAAATGGCATAGTAGATAGTTTATGGGACCCAGAATCAAGAAGACCCAATTTTAAATTGTGCCTTAGAAATTTGTAATGATCAAAAGCTCTCTTTTAGTCTCACTTCTCTAGCTGTGAGATGGAAATAATGATAGCATTTACTCACAGGGTTTTTGTGAAGACTGGATATTTTAGCATGGATAAAGTGTTTTGCAAATCTTACAGTGATATATAAATGCTAGCTATTATTCATACTACCTTTGAACATGGAAAAACAGAAATAGCCACATTGAATTATCCCCAGTGTGATAATAAATATCACATCAGGTATAAAACAGGGTGATGATATGTGATCACCAAAATAATCTGTCACCATGGTGGAAATCCAGGAGAGTCCAAGTCAAGAAAGAATTCCCTGTGGATGATGATGACATCATCACCATCATCATCATCATCATCACCTTCATCACCATGATCATCATCATCATCATGATCCAGGCACATATTTAGTCTTTTACAAATTTTATCTTGTTTGATCCTCACATTTACCCTGAGAGGTAGGTACTATTATTTTCTCCATTTTTACAGTTGATGAAAATGAGGTAAATAGAGGCTAAGTGACTTGATCAAAGTTACACATCTAACAAGAGTTTAAGCTGGATTTAAACTCAGGTCTTTTTTTTGAGGAATGAAGGCAAGGCGATTGGGATTAAGTGACTCACCCAAGGTCACACAGATAGTAACTATGTTAAGTGTCTCAGGACAGATTTGATCTCAGGTCCCCCTGACACTAGGACTGGTGCTGTATTCACTGCACCACCTAATTGCCCCTAAACTCATGTCTTCTTGATGTCATGTCAAGAGGTACATCTACTTCAGATGATTTGATGTTTGAAAATGATGGTTTATTGACTTTATCAAACCTCAAGATATTCAGCATCTCTTGGTATAGATCTATAGTCATTCAAAGGTGCTTGTCCTGTCCATTCATATAAGAAAGATCAAATTTATAGAGAATATATGTTGCCCAGATTTCAACATGTGTCTGTTTAAATGAGTACCCATTAAAGTCTATACAACAATATGCCTATCTAGAACAAACAATACAAATGGATAATGATTTGGATTTAAGGTCGAAAAATAAAAGAGAGGAGACAGTAGAAAGGTGAATTGTGAGTATGAACAAGTTGTCAAATATAAAACAACAAGATACTTCAAAGGAGAGCATAAGATTTACATTTAGCCTGATCTCACCATGTAAGGAAGAATCCCTTGTTAAGGATGTATCTTAACATCATTTACAAATGCTGCATCCCCAATCTCCTCATCATCCACAATTACTGAAAACTCAGAAAAGAATTTTCCCATCAATTAACTTCTTTTTATAGACTAATGGCTTTATCCATGGAAGTAATACAGAAGAGTACGTCTGTTTGGCCACTGCATCAAAGTTCCAGTATACCTTTCTGTCTATACTGCAACTAAACACTTTCATATGTGTTACTTTTTCCTGTTAGAATATAAACTTCTTTCAGTCAGGAAGCTCCTAGCTTTTCTGTGTGTATCCCTACAGCTTATCTCAGTGCCTAACTTCTAGTAAGCATAGGGTTTTAAAAATTAATTTATTCGAAAATATAAATAAAGTGTCTTTAAAGAATTGTATGACAGAATGAACATGCCAGCCCACATTTTGATTGATCTCATGGTGACAAAGCAGAATTATAGTTAGATAAATTGTTCTATTAGTACCCCTCCAATGTCAGGAGAAATCAAAGAAGGGCTCCAGCATGTTGGCAGAAGTCTAGAAGCAAAATTTTGGGAGGGAATGTAGAGGTTCTCACAGAATGGGCAGGCCTAGATGGATTGTGACCTCTATTGCTGAAAGAAATTTATGAAGCAATGAGATCATAGATCCATACGTGTTTTTGAAATAATTTTAACGTTAAATTCAATTTCATGGTAAAAATCAATAAACATTTAGAGCTTAGCACAATGCCTGGAACATGGTAGCCATTTAATACACACTTATTGGTTAATTGCATTTGGATTAAGGTGATCAAAATCTGATACTATATTTAATGTATGGAGAGTGTAGTTTTGGTGAAGAAATCTTGTTTCATTGTCAAGGAAATTTAATCATGGTAAAGTTTATTAACCTTGATTCATCCATCAGTTTTTTTTCCTTACTATGAATGATGATTATACGTATTGAAGAAGTCCATGTATTACATCATTGCTAAAATAAAAGACATTACAGACATTTTCCTATTTTTCTTCTAATAACAGATTAATGAGAAAAGTATATATAATTACCA
>JAQQSU010005659.1:0-13737 GCA_028627135.1 Pseudochirops cupreus | reverse complement strand
GTCAACCTTACTCTCATTGAAGTTGGCTTAGGGAAGGAATGACATACAGTCTAAATTGGTATCTTGGCTTACAGGAGAGTAGGGAGAAAGGGGATGAGAGGGGAGGGTAGGTTGGGGGGGAGGGTTGTTAGAAGCACACACTTTTGTAAAGGGACAGGGACAAAGTAGAGAATAAAACAAGAGGGGGATGGAATAGGAAGGAGGGAAATATACAGGCACTGGGGTAGGGAGATCCATCTTGCCCTACCGGAAAGTCAGAGGAGGGATGGGGGAGGATATAGGAGAGAGCTGATTGGGGGAGGGTGTATACAGTGAGATTGATGTTTTGGGGGGGGTGGGTAGGGGAAATACAGGGAGAAAATTTATAAATCAAAATCTCATGGAAATGAATGATGTAAACTAAAAATAAACAAAAGTTAAAAAAAAAAAGAATGGAGACTTAGAGCAAGACAATGTGTTCCATTACACTGGGGTCACCTAGTCAGTTATCCTTAATTTCTGTCCAAATCATGATGAATTCATCTTTATGGAGGCTTATGTCATGAACTGGTAAATTAAGTCTCAAATACACAATGTATTTGCCGTAATTATAAAGGGCATCTTTATTTCTATCCAATTTCTCTGATTTTTGGTGGTGACATATAGGAATAAAGATTTCCTTAGTTATTATATTCTGATATTTCTTCAAAATCACTTAGCAGCTACAATGTTGACACTGGAGAGCTTGAGTTTTCTAGATATAAATCACGTCATTAATAAATACAACTATTTAAACATTTGCCATGCCTTGTTTCCCTTGCTAAGATTTCTGTCTGTTTGAACAGTAGTGGTAAGAGTGGGCAACTCAGTGGGATACCAATTTTTAGAGAGAAAATTTCTAGAGTTTTTCTGTTGAATATCATATCAATTCACAGCTTATACATATACATACATATAAACATATAGAGAAATATATTTTTTCTTAATAGAAGGTAAGATCCTTCTATTCTTTGATTTTATAATAATTTAAACAAAAGCGAGAGCTGTTTTCTCAAAGATTTTCTCTGAGAATTATGACAGTTTAATTTGTTTCTTATTGCTATGATTTCTTTGTTTCCCCTGTATTAAATCACCCTTGTATCCTACTTACAAATCCTATATAGCCATGACCAAGATGTTTCCAAGAACTGCCTTGGTCCATTTGCTAGATTTTCGTGTGGAACACTGTCACAAGAATCACTTTAAGAATAGGGGACCATACAACAGTCTCTATGGTCCACGTGGTTCCTCTTTAGTTTTAGAGAGGTTATTTTAGATAAGAAGTTATTAGCTCAATCTCCATCACTCTGAATCCCCATTTAAACATTTCCTACACAGGCGCTCTCCTAGACTTCATGATCTCCAGAGACTCATCATTCCACAAAATGAAATCAGCTCAAAAACTCTCACCTCCTCAGCACCCCCTGTTGCTGGGGCCCCTCCCTCCCTCTGATTGGAGAGAGAGGGAAGTGGGCATTGGAGACCTCTTCCCTGGTCCTCCAGCATTTAAGGAGTGCTCTCTGGAAATTCTCTTCACCATTTCCCACCCAGCCACTCTTCTGAACTTCACAGTCTCCAGAAGCTCATCATTCTGCAAAATAACATCTCACCTCCTCAGATCATCTCTTTCTCTGGCTGTAGGACTTCTTCACTCCCCTCTCCCCTTACTGCCTGTTGTTCCTACCCGCATTAGATTGTGAGCTTCCTAAGGGCAAGGACTTCCATATGCCTTTCTTTCTACCCCAGCAGTTAGCTAGAGGCTTCACTGACACTGAATGCCTGGCACACAGCAGGTGCTTAACCAATGTCTCCCTATTCTGACTCTATTGATGCTAAACGTGGGTTCACAGATTAGTTCTGTCTTTATGCCTCTCTAGAGTTAGTCTCTGGCTTTTCTGTGATCAAGCCAAACTTCCTTTTACTGGAAACATGCAGATAATAAAACAGTAGGTTAGATCGCATTGCTGCGGATGGACAGACACTGGGACAAGACTTTGGGGAAGAGCCAGTCTCTGCTGGGGCTTTCTGACCTGGGAGCCTGTGAAGCCCATCACCAGCCATGCTGTCTCCTTCCTCTGTCATCATTCAATCCTCCATCTGATCCTCAGAGATGTGCTGGGAAGTCACACTCACCCCAGCCTCTTTCATTCCAGACCTCAGAAATTTCCCCTCCAATGATGAAGCAGTTACTACCAATTAGACAAATGCCTTAGTATGTGACCACATCTCTCCCACAACAACTTTGATTAATTCCAGGCAGTGCACAGCTCCTGCTCACACTCAGTTTTGATGATTGATAGGAGGAGTCAATCAGCAAGAGGCAACAAAGGTAATGCCTATTGAATGGGTGAGAGAGTTCATGGCCCCATCCTTATAATCTTGATAATGGGCTGAGTCCTCACAAGTCATGTTAGGCCTTCATTTTGAGGAGGTGGGACTAGATGAGAATCAGGTCCTTCCTCTGATCCCATGGGACACCAATGAGCTACTTTCTGATTCCAGGCAGAAGCTGCACTGGACAGGGTTGGGGTTGGGAGAGGAGGGGCAAGCTTTTCCAAATGGAAGCATTTTTTTAAACTAGATCTGGAATAGTGCTGCCTAGGGAAGCAGCAAAAGCTATTGTTTAGATACATGGCTAGGGAGAAGTGGGATACCTGTGGTACTCACCAACTCTGAGCTACTAGAACTATCAGTGTGTGAGAGAGAGACAGAGAGAGAGAGAGAGAGAGAGAGAGAGAGAGAGAGAGAGAGAGGAGAGAGACACAGAGAGAGAGACAAAGAGACATAGAGAGACAGAGACAGAGACAGAGAGACAGAGAAGAGAGAGACAGAAACAAAGATAGAGACAGAGACAGACAAAGACAGAGAGAGAATAACTCAAGCTTGTGAAATGAGGTTTCTGGAGAGAAGAAACAGTCTCTTTACAATAGAGACATCACTGATACTGAGAAAAATGCACACTGGAACACTTCCTCCTTTTCTCCCTTCTCCCTTTCCTTCTTCCCTCCCTTCCTCCATTCTCCCTTCTTCCTTCCCTACTTTTTTCCTTTCCACCCTTTCTTTTTTCTCCCTTCTTCCTTTCCTCTACTCCTTCCTCTTTCCCTCCTGTCCTCTATTCTTTCTTTCCTCCTTCCTTCCCTTCCTCTTTTCTACCTTTCCTCCATTCCTCCATTCTTTCTCTTTCTCTTTCTCTCCCTTCCTCTATTACAGTGGTTCTCAACCTTCCTAATGCTGCAGCCCTTTGATACTCATATGTGGGCATATCTGCATGTGGGCAGACCCGCCTAGAGACAGAGGAGTGGTGTCTCGGTTCTTAAGACCATCAGAAATATGTATTTTCTGATGCTCTTAAGGGACCACTGTGACCCCTGTGAAAGGGTTGTTCGACCCCCAAAGGGGTCACTACCCTCATGTTGAGAACCGCTACTCTATTCTTTCTTTCTTCCCTTCTTTCTTTCCTCTTTCCCTTCCTTCCTTCTTTCCTTTTTTCCTCCCTTCCTCCATTTCATCCTTTCTTCTTTTCTCCTTCCTTCTCTTCCTCCATTCCATTTTTTCTTCCTTTCTTCCTTTTGACCCTTTCCCCCTTCTTTCCTCACACTTTCCTCCCCACCCCTACTCCCCAGAGGCTTGAAGGTGGTAAGACTTCTTGTAGAGTCAGACTTAGTTGGAGAGGTCAAGTGAGATGCTTTCTGGCATTCTAGCGTCAGAAATCAAAGTTCTACTGGAAATCCAGACCATGTTTCTCTCTTCCCATCATCCCTCCTGCTGATTTACCTCTAAATCTGACAAGATTTTCTTTTAGAGAAAAGAGGTACTGGTTGGAGATGTCAGATGGAGACAGAAGAGAGAAGCATTTGAGGAAGGAGGGAGGAGAGAGAGGAGAAGCCAAAGCAGAGGAAAGAGGGAAGGTGAAAAGCAAGAGAGGAGAGGAGGAGAGAGGATGGGCCAGGAGAGAGCCATGGAGGACTTCAGGCCCCACAGCAGCCTCTGACACTTCTCGGAGCTGATTACTTCATGATTATTTAATGATCTAATCATCCTTTTGCAGCTTCTCTCCAATCAACGTTTGATGGGCCTGGAAATTCCCCAAGTTTAATAAGCTCTTTTCTTCCCTGAACCACAGGCAGCAAGGGAAAAGATGCTGAGCTCCCTGGCAGCCTGGCAGAGCTGTGTGCCTTTGAATTCTGGGAGCAGAGCTGCTAGAATGGCTCTCCTGCCAGGCACTAAGCACCCAGACAATCAATCAGTCAGTCAACCATCCTTTCTCCTTCTCTCTCTTCCTCCCTTCTTCCTTTCCTGCCTTTCTCCATTATATCCTTCTTCCTTTCCTCTTTCCCTTCCTCTCTCCCTTACCTTTTTCCTTCCTTCCTCCATTTCATCCTTTCTCTTTTCTCTTCCTCCATTCCAGTTTTCTTCCTTTCTTCTTTTTGACCCTTTCTTCCTTCTTTCTTCCACACATTCCTCCCCACAAGTGCCTACTAATCACTTACTTGGTGCCAGGCACTGTGCTCGGTGCTAGGGATACCAAGACCAAAGTGAGTCAGCCCCTGACCTCCAGGAATGGAACTGCTTTTTCTTTTATGGTATGCTATTTTTAATTTCATATCCAAGATGTTTCCCTCCCTCCATGTTCCCACACCCAGTGAGGAGGCAAGAGCATGACACCCCTTATACATCCAAAGTCATGCAAACACTGCTGCATTAGCTACACCCCACCCCATGCACCCCCAAAAGACAAGGAAAATAAAGGAAAAAACATGTTTCAATCTGCACCTTGAGACCCTCCGAGCTCTCTCTGGAGGTGGATAGCATTCTACAGTTCTACATGATGAGTCATTAGGAGCTATGGTGGGTCATTGTGTTGATGGGAGTCACTATGTCTTTCACAGCTGACATTCCTTGCAATGTTACTGCTACTGTGTGCATTGTCCTCCTAGGTCTGCTCACTTCACTTTGCATCAGTTCATTGAGATCTTTCCAGGTTCTTTTCTGAACCCATCCCCATCATCCTTTCAGATGTTCAGTCATTCCCCACTGATGGCATCTTCTCAGCTTCCCATTCTCTGCTCCCACAAGAAGAACTGCTGTAAATATTTTTGCACATATGGGTACTTTTCCTTTTTCTTTGATTTCCTTGGGATATAGACCTAATAGTGATACTGCTGGGTCATAGGTTATGCATGGTTTTCTAGCCCTTTGGAAATAAGAAACTAACATTCTAAAGGGGGAAAACATTAACATATTAGAGCATTTATGAAACACATACAAAATTAAAGGCAAATTGTGGAGACCTGGGACAACTTTAACAGCTAGGGGTGGAAGGGAAGGCAGGAAAGGATTCATGTAGAAAGTGGCTTCCAAAAGGTGGAGGTATGGAGGGAATGTGTGCCAGGCAAGGGGAACAACCTATGCCTTGTGGAATGCAGGACAGGACAGAGCAGGGACATCTCTGGGGAAACATGCAACAGGACTAGGAGACACAGACCCAGCCTTTGGTTTTGTAATGGAAGTGTCATGTGGCCATGGCTCACAACTCTGAATGCCCCAGCCCCCATCCTTCACTCACCCAAGAAAGTCTCTTCCCATCAAAACCAAAAGGATTCAGGCATTTCATAAGAGAAGTGTCAGACTGTCAACCTTTCACTTCTGGCCTTCCATTGATATGAAAAGAGTGTGTAGAGGGAAGAGGAAGGAGGAAAAAATGAAAGGAACCAAATCTAGTCTCCTGGGCACCAAACCCTCAATCAGGCCTTAGCACACAGGACCTCTCTAAGGAAGGCTCTTCCCAGAGAACTTTTTTAATAGGGCTCAGGGCACAGAAACTCTGGGATCAAGGGACAGGCTTAGGGCTCAGAACATGAGAGCTCTAGAATCAGGCACAGAAACTCTGGGATCAGGGTGCATCTGCACCCTAAACAGAGGGTCTCCTCTGGCTTAGGGCTTAGGATGTGGGAATTCTGGGATCAGGGCTTATCATGTAACGCTGATGGCAGTGGGCTTTAAGATCATGCTACATATGGATCTGTTAAAGGAGCTGGGGCTGTTTAGCCTGTGGAAGACAAAATTTGGGCAGGATGTCACAGCTGGCACCACATTTCTGGGGAATCATCTGTTGTGTGAAAGAAGGATGGGACTTATTCTGTTTGGCTCCAGGGCACAAAATCAGGAGCAGTGGGAAGACATGCAAAAAGGCAACATTAGAGTGGGCACAAGGAAAAGCGTCCTCTGAACTGCCCCAGATGGCAAGGGCTTCCTCTGGAAATAGGAGACCCCACACTGGAGGCCTTCCCAAAGAGGCCAGAGACCAACCACTTGTTGGACACCATATTGTTCAGGACCACATTGGAGCAGATGCCTCAGAGGTCCCTGCCAGGACTGAGACCACAGACTTTCAGTTTGAACAACTGTTTTCTCACAGGGTGTTGAAATACAACATACTCAGACCATATAGAAAATAATCTGTCTACTACTGAGTCAAGTGAACTCAAAATCCTCTGAGAGAGACCACCTTGAATAGGAAACAATGCCATACCCCAGGCATTTGCTCTGGGACATGAATGGAGCATCTCCTTTGCCAGATGCCATCACTGCCCAGGTGGCCTTGTGGCCACTGACCCTTCTGGAGAAAGGGCAGGCTTTGTAGAAGATGGAAAAACCTTGTCTCTAAAGACAGTCATATGACCAGGATTCCCATTTCCTCTTCATCATGTGATGCTGCTGTTGTCTATCCTGTTTTAAAAGAGGATCAATGATATCATGGGGTGATGTCTTGACTTGGGCATGAATTAGATTCAAGTGGGGCAGAGTGGCGTAAAGTTGGCAGCCTCATTTCTCTCCCAGTGGTAAGTCCAGTGGTAAGACAAAGTTAAGGTGACTGGCAATGGCCTGGGATGCAGTGGGTGACCTTGGCATCTTTGATGTCTGACCATGCTCTATGTGCTCCACAGTGCCTGCTTCAGCTACCTTTGTGGCTGTTGGAACAGATTGTTTTCATGTACCTATTCTGTTAGAGAAAGTCTCCACATGCCTGGGGTAGACACACCTCCTAACTCACCAATGGGTTTATTGGTGACTCAGCATGGTTGAGCCCATCTGCCAAGACAGTTTAGCAGGGTTTAATCACTGTGTGTGTACAACTTCCTGGAGCCACAGGTGAGAGCTGAGTGTCAGGTAGACACCAGAGGTGGGTGATGTACTAGGTAGACACCAGAGGTAGATGCCTGAAGGAGAATCAGCCAGGGAGAGGAGGAGCCATCTGGAATATCAATGTAGATGTCACCTAGAAGAGAAATTGGACCTTTTCTTTTGTGTCCTCAAGGGCAGAGCCAAGAGCAATGGGAAGAAGCTGTTTAGTGTGATTCAGGCGTCATGTTGGGACTCACTTACCAACAAATGATGGCTGTTACAAGAATGAATGATCTGACCCAAGATAGGGGAGGAAGCCCGTTCTCCAAGGTGTCTGAGGTCTCCAAGCCAAGGCAGGATGACCACCCTTTCCTGGTGTGTTGCAAAGGAGGTTTATTTTTACATAGAGGCTAGACTCCATGACTTCTGAGGCACCCATTGAAGACCTTGAAGGCTGAACCAGATAAAATTCAGGACGGAAACTCATTGGAACAAAAAAATAATCAATATCATTTTTGTAAGGTGGAGGAGACACGATGAGATAAAGAGGTCAGGAGGCTGAGTGTCCTGCAAGCTCTTGATGAGTGAGCAGTGGCATAAGTATCCCAAGAAGCTAATGTGACCCCAGGCTGCCTAAATGGATCAGAACTTCCTGGGGAAATGGGACAAGAGCCCCACTGTGCTCTGCCCTACTCAGACCCCCCTGGGAGTCTTGGGCATGGTTGTAGTGACCACAGTTCAAGAAGGACACTGATGAGTTTGAGAGGGTCTAGAGGAGGGTGGCCAGGAAGGAGAAAGTTCTACAGTATTTATCTTATCAGGATCAATTGAAGGAACTGAGAGTGTTTATCCTGGAGGAGAAAAGATTTAGGGAATATGAAAGCTCTGTTCAAAAACTTGGAGGTTAGAAGTGTCAAGTTGGGCATGTTTGACTCCAGGAGACAGACCCAAGAGCTGTGCAAAGAGAGACATTAAGGCCTGATGTCAGACCCATGCAGCCCATGCTGAGAATTCTTCAGTAAAGCAGGGTTAGAGTTAGGTATGCCTCATCTTGTGTGAGCACAATTAAGAGGAACCATTTTCATTTATAGCTTGGACCAGCAAGCCCCCAAAGTCCAACACAATCATTCAACAAGTACCTACTATGTGCCAGGGATACAAAGATGAAATGATGGCTTCTGATCTGTGGTCTTTGGATGGTAATGCTGGATAACTGGAGAGTCATAGAGCTTATCAATCCCATTTGCCCCTCAGGAATTAACTGTAATTACCAACTGCTGTTGGGATATGTATGCTGCCAACCAGGATAGCCATTCATCAGAGGAGTTGCCAGAAACTTGGAGACTTAGGGCCTCTTTGGGATGCCTCAGGCTTTAAGTCAATAATCCATATAGGAAGGTGACCATCCAACTATCTCCTAAGCTGCTATAAAGCACCATTAGGCCAGAACTATCCACTTGTAAAAATCAAGATGAGAGAACTTGAGTCTGGAATGACTTCTAGAAAGTCCTAGCCATATCCAAAAGGAAAGGTTTCCATCCTGGCAGATCTCTGAGCAGGACACACAATTTGAGCTGGTTTGTTTGCCTGTAATATTCCTGTTTGCAATCTAGTCCTCTATTTCTGCTGATTACATGAAACATGTAAATTTATGGTGATTTTTCACTCACAGTCAATGGAAATTTTCCAATTAGGATCTCAGACCCAAGAAAGACTCCAATTTTTCCCCTTCTTTAGCATCAAAGTCTAAATTAGGAATACAATTTTTCCTCCCAGTAAACTTAGCACTGGTAAGGTTGCTTTAGATCAAGGGTTCTTAAGCTGATGTCTTTAAACTTGGTGATAGGCAGGTGGATAGATAGACAAACAGACAGAGAGAAAGGAAGGCAAATAGATAGATATATAGACATAAAGACAGACAGAGAGATGGATGGGTGAATAGATAGTTATATTTCAATATAATGTATTTCCTTGTGATACTATACACTATATTTTGTTCATTTAAGAACATCACTATGAGAAGGAATCCATAGGCTTTGCCAGACTGACAGAGGTCCATGATGTGAAAACGTGAAGAACTCTGGCTTTGGGTTATGTTTTGGGTGAGGAAGGGGAAGACACATGACGTGAGCATTCAGAAACCTGGAGATTAGAGGATTTCAGTTTTGAATTCCTCAAAACCAGGAACTGTTTCATTTTAGTCTTCTCATGTTTAGCCCCTGGTACCATGCCTAGTACACAGAAGGTGCTTAGTAAGTGTTTGTTTGGTTGAATTTGGGGGGAAATACAGCTTTTTAACTTTTGAGAATATTTAGTAACCCAAATAAAACAACGGCCAACTTGGGGTTAGCAGAATCCTAGGGTCTCTGTGTCAATGCATAAAACTCTACAGAATTGAGATGGCTAGGTGGCACAGTGAATAGAGCACCAGCTCTGGAGTCAGGAGGACCTGAGTTCAAATCCAGACTGAGACACTTAACACTTACTAGCCATGTGACCTTGGGCAAGTCACTTAACCCCAATTGCCCTGCCTTCCCTCCTCCAAAAGCAAAAAAAAGAAAAATTAAAAAAAAAAACTATGAAATTAACACTGCTTGTTCTTTATGCAGACATCAGGGCTGCTAGAGGTACTTTAAATGAAAGACTGATTACTTTCCTTGGAACTGAAGTTTCCCTCCCTGAAGTCTGCATTGCCCAGAAGCCAGAGAGCAGAACTGGCCCAGGGACCTGCAATAGCCTTAGTCCTCTGATTTATCGACCACTGGCACCTGCAGGAATAGGGCTACATCAGACCACCTTTCAATGGCCAAATTAACTTCCTTCACAGTTTAGCCAGGACAGGAGCCCCAAGGAGGAGCCAAAGGGGCCTCAGTTCTCACCCTTTCTGTTGAATATTGCTGCTAGCTATCAGTTAATTAGGTGACCAAAAGAGAGATTTTGTGAGGAAGAACTTTGGGTTTCAGATGATATATGCCGAGGGGATAACATTGACCCCTGAATAATGGAGAGTGAGGAGAAGGGGTCATCCCCTGAGCAGGAGCCTGTCTGATCCCTCTGAGATTGACTTTTATGAATTCTTGAGAAACAAGGGATTGCATCAGAGCAAATGCCCAGTCTTGGCAATAGTTTGCACACCGTGTCTGCCCCCAGAGCCATATCTGGGAGACAGTGTGACTAAAAGAGTATCCTGAACTGGGTCCTTCCATTTCCTAGCCTGGTGAGAATCCTCTTCCAGGTCTGTGTGTAGATAAAGACAGATGCACAGCCCATGATTATAGGGCTGGAACATTTCTCACACTCCTGGCTCAGGAGAGTCCATGGCTCCCACACATTGTGAGAACCAAATTGATTCCATCTTGGAAATTCTGACTTCATTTTGTGAATAATCTCCATTTTGTTGTTTTCCTGTAAATCACCCTTTGGGGGAATTCCACTCACTTGCTTTTCCCCTCCCAACTCATAAAGTTCTTAATCTTTCCACCAATAAGGAATCAGATTGTCCTATTCTCTATCCTGTTTTGTATCTGTAATGGCAAGCAAAGAAATACATAGCACCTTGTTTCAGCTACTTAAGTATTTAGCACCTTGTTTGAACCCCTTGAAGGTGGGAGGAACTTGCTGATGCTACAGGAAAGGTGGGACAGGAAGGAGAATCACCATATATAAGGAGTACATATATATATGTATGTATATATATATATATATATATATATACATACTGGGGACTGAGCAGAACTGAGAAGGGAACACTTGTGGTGGCTGGCACTCTGTTTTTCTGCTTGTCTGTGTTGATTTGTGTTTGTGATACTTTGTACAGAAGCCCTGGGACCTTACTGGAAGCCCTGAAAGAGGATTTTCTTGTTGTCTGCTTACAGAAGTCCTGGAGGAGGATTTCAGAGGTTGTGGGATCATACTGATGATGTGTATTGAGTTCCCAGACCTTATTTGTGGGTCCATGTTGATTTCATAGGCAAATAGTGAACTGATGATGGTGCCAGAAATGTGTATAAATGTTGTTTTGGCTCTATTAAGCTTTGTCTTCCCATAAACTGAAACTGAGAAGGACTTGAGGTGGACTGGACACTGTGAGCTCCAGTATGGAATGGGAGCTGGATAAGGAACTAGATGAGGAACTGGGTGAGGAGCTGGACAAGGAGCTGGACAAGGAGCTAAGAGCTGCCTACCTTTGAACCCAGGTGATGATTAGGTAGATTCAGGCAGGAGCTGGACTCATGGAAGAGGAACTATGGAATCTGGGAGCCAGCCTCAAACCAAGATGAAAAGACCTCTCCTTGGGTACTTAGTGCTGACTAAGAAGATCATGATTTACTGTGGCCTAGGGGTGGGAGAACTTTGTACTCTGTACCTTGTGCCCCTTAAAGATGATTGAGTTTAGGATGATTGGAACTAATCTCCAGTCAAGAAGAAAGAAGACTTTATGACTGAAAGATTAAGACAATGTGACCTAGGGGTGGGAAAACTTTGACCTTTGTACTTTGTGTCCCTTAAGGAGGATTGCTCCTTAAGGACAGGAGTTAAGGACTTACTGAATGATATCTTTTGCTTAAAACTATGTGGCCACTTTAGTGATAAGTTGTTATGCTATATCACTGTGAATGTTGAACTTTGGTTTCTGTGAATGTTTTGCCTTAGTTTATTGCTGAATAAATAGAGAGTTCTCTATACTGTGTGATCAGAACCTTAAAGCTGTTCACAGCAGCAGTCCACTGGAGAGCTCCTCATGCTTGGCTGTACAGTATCCTATTTATAATTTTCTTTTAACATATAAAAACCTGTGCAAAATCTGTGTTCAGGGTCTTTGTGTGTGCTGAGGGGCCTTGGACCCAGTTTATTATTCATGTTTTGCTAGTGAATTGCATAACTCAGACTTTGTTTCCTCAGTTAGTATAAATCCACTTGTGGCAACACAGACACCAGAGGAAACCAGGTGGTATTGACAATAGCATTTGTGGGGCCAAGTTTCTTTGAGTGTTTCAGGCTCTGGAAACTCTTCCATCCACACTTGATCTTAACATACACCAACCCTAACCACCTTGGAACCAAAAGACCCAAGGATGGCCCCTGGCCCCTTTTCCCTGTTTACTTGTTCTGACTCAGTTGATTTGTCCTTAAAGGCATCCAAGCAGGTCTATTTGCTACCCCCAGTCCTGGAGAGAAACCAAGCAAGAAGTTTCCACTTGCTGTCATCTCTCAAAAGGAGGAAGAGCTGTGTCCCCTTGAGTGATCAGACCCTGTCTGGGAGGAGCCCTGAAGCCCTTTAGGGTATAAGACTTGGAGTCTGATATCTCAGCAGCTGCTCCCTGCCAGGGACCACTGTCATGGCTAGAGAGAGAGATTAGTCAGCAGGCATTTCTTCTGTACACCTAATTATGGGAGCTGTCAGTCTACTCTGCCCATGTTGGCCTTGTCCTGAGGCAGAGCTAGACTTCTCTCCAGACTATTTCCCCTCATGACTACAGGGTTTTGGTCTTCCAATTTAACAGCCAATGTCATGACTGTTCCAGCATCTACTCTCTGACTTTGATTTCTCCTTTCTGGCTGAGGCACATGGTGACACTCCACTGACAGTTCCCCACCCACCCTGTTACCCCAAAGCCATAAGCATAATGGATTTTATTTGGGGCAGCTAGGTGGTGCAGTGAATAGAGCACTGACTCTGGAGTCAGGAGGACCTGAGTTCAAAATCTGGCCTCAGACACTTAACACTTACTAGCTGTGTGACCTTGGGCAAGTCACTTAAACCCAATTGCCCTGCCCTCCCCCCTCCAAAAAGAAAAAAAAAAACAGATTCTATTCTTTTGAGATTAATTCCTCCGTAGTTGAGGTATCAGGACATTGCATCTTGTTACTTACATTAGGTGGAGTGGGATGATCTCATTGATTTACTCAATCAGCCCCATCCTTATGATAGAAATTGTTGATAACTATGTAAAAGCATACCAACAAACTAAGATTCTTGGGATGTAGCTAATACGATCCTCAGAAGACAAAAATACATATCTAAAAGTGTCTGTTCACAAGATAGAAAAAGAGTCAGTTCATGAACAGAATACGCAATTTAAAATTTAGAAAACCAATGAGCAAATCCAGAATAAGGGAGAGAAGAGGAAATCTGGACAACTGGAGGAAAATAGATATATTAAAAACCAAAAAGACTGCAGAACTGATGAGAAAAACTAAAAGCTGGTTCTCTAAAAATATGAAAAAATGAATGAACCTTTAGCTTAACCTGAGTAAAGAAAAGAGGAGGAAATCAAATGAACAAAGTAGAAAATGAGCAAGAAAAATCACAGCAAAGAAAGAAGAAACTAAAATGATTATTCAAGTCTACACTGCACAGTTAGTTATATGCTAACAAACCTGAAAATAAAACAAGAATAAAAGATTATCTAAAAAAACATAAAATACCCAAATTAAGAGAACATCCAGTAGAAACCTTACATAATCCAATCTCAGAAAAGGAAATTGAATTAGTTATAAAGGAACTATCAAGAATGGGAGTGGCAGGGAGGATGTAGGAGAGATGGGAGAGAAGGAAGAAAGAGAGAGAGAAAGAGAGAGAGAGAGAGAGAG
>JAQQSU010005658.1:0-13737 GCA_028627135.1 Pseudochirops cupreus | reverse complement strand
GAAGAAGGGACATGTAATCAGATTCTCACAGTGTGCTCACTGTGGAGAGGTTCTGTGTAATTTCACATGTTCAGCCTGTATTTGATTGCTTGTCCTTCCAGTCAGGGTGGGTGACCAGGGAGGAAGAGAAAGAATCTAGAATCTAAAGCTCTATAATCAAATGTTAAAAATATATATGTGTGTGTATATATACAAACATACAATTATTATTATTATTATTATTAACTACATCCAACTGGAACTTGAGATACACAGGCACTGTGGTTGGGAGATCCATCCTGCCCTACCGAAAAGTCAGAAGGGTGAGGGGGAAAGACATAGGAGAGAACAGAATGGGGGAGGGGGGATACACTGAGATGGCTGTTTTGGGGCGGTCGGTAGAGGAAAGATGGGGAGAAAATTTGTAACTCAAAATTTCGTGGAAATGAATGATGTAAACAAAAATAAAATAAAAAATTTAATTAAAAAAAAAAAGAATGGAAGATCTGATCCCTGCTTCACTTCTTACCAGATTCCTGTTTAAAACCTAGTAAGAACTCAATGAATAGTTTTTATCCCTTTACCTCCAAATATTTATTCTTAAGTTTTCTTTTACATTCTACTTTTAACTTAACAAGTAGTAAACAAACAGATAGGTGTACCAGGATACCTAAGACATAGTTAAAAACCATCTTTTAAAAAGGTATATATAGTCTACTGTGACAATTAAGAGATCAGTAGCATTCCCCCCAAGCAGACTAATCAGAAATAAAATCTACAATCAGCATAAAATACAAAAATTAATAACAAGAATTTTTAAGAATTCCTAGACATTACATAAACTACCTTTTAGTTTCTAACAAGAAAAGTCAGGTTCCATACTCACTAAAACTGATTTGACACAATTATACACACCATGTACCTCATTAATGCAAATGATAAGTAAATCCCTACTTCTTGTTTTACAACAAATATACTGATCAGAAAAAGATCATGTATCAATTCCTTTAAAATTATCATACCCCTGTATTTCAACAGTGTAGCTACTAAAGTACTAACATGTTAAGCATTTTTAACATGTCACTATTTAGACAAGACAGATTTTGGAAGGAAACCAGCTAAATCAGAGAAAGTTTCAATGATACTTAAAATGTAAAATCCAAATGAGAACTGCATATAAAAAAGTACCATAATAAAGAGGTATATAGCCTGTGAAGGTAAGGGTACTATGTATGAAGTGAGAAATGAACACTGGGGACTTCAAGAACTGAGCAGTTGGAGTGGGAAAGAGTATCCTCAGGCACACAGAATAAGTGGAAAGAGTACCATGGAGCAACAGGCAAAACAAAGATTGAAAGAAGAATGTGAAAGGAAGGCTGAGCTCCTCCTCCTGGTTCTCCAAATAAATCTCTGATAAAAGAAAGTTACCATAATACCTCCTCTTTTAAAAACTGAAGGCATTAAAAAAAAAAAAAGCCTGATCTTTCCCCAACTTTTCTTTCTTTCTTTTTACTTAAAATTGGGATGCTTCAGATTTCAGCTTTGAACAGTAAAAAAAGCCAGGGGTTAACTAAAGACAAATATAAATTTAAATTAGGAAAGAGAGAGACCTCTGCTTGAAAGTTATTAATATTCTTAACTAGGGTTCTGAGCTACTATGATTTGGAGTACATAGACCCGGGACCCTTCATACTGCCCCTAGTGTGGCACAGATCAGTCATTTAATAAATGCCAGTAGATTAATTGATCCATTATACAAATTAATTTTCCAAGTAAGTAATGATTAAAATTTAAAACACCTTTACTGAAAGTATTACTAAAATGTATTCACTGCTTTTTTTATTCATGATTTACTCTTTGACTGAGGCCAACATTGCCACAAAACATATGTGCAACAATATAATAAGCTTTCAGGCTTGTCTTACTGTCAATATTTGTGATGTCTTTTCAGTATCTTTCTTCTAATCTGCTGTGGTCCGAGAAATCAGGCTAAGTAAGACTGATAAATACTTATTAAATACCTACTATGTGCCAGGTGCTAGATACACAAGGTTAAAAGCAAAACAGTCCTCAAGTAGCGCCCATTCTATAAGATGACACACATGCCTATATATAGGTGGATATAAACTACAAACAAGGTGACTTTGGGAGAAGAGGGCAGTATTGGGAGGGGAGGGGAGGAAGGCAGAAGAGGAGGTTGGGACAAAATGCTTTAGGCTTTTGTGTGGTACTTCACAAAGACTCAAAAGACTCCAAAAAATTGAGGTGAGGAGAAAATGTATTACAAACATGAAGAAAGGAAGTACAAACATAAGGAAATGAGAAAAGGAATTTGGTGCCAAAGAAATAATAAGACAACTAGTTTAGGTGGACCGAAGAGAGCCCAGAAGTGAAGTATGAGTAAAAAGGCTGCATAAGTGTGAATGGACCAGGTAGGGACATGTTTTAAATGCTCCACACAGGTATTAATATACTGCATAAAGGTGGAGATTAGCCCTCTTGTAGAGTAGCACTTCTTAAAAACTGTGGGTTGCAAAAAAATTGGGCAACAATAAAAGCTTTCTGAAAATGCAACAACCAAAAATTAATTCAAAATCAAACGTGTAATGAATCTGAGGTGTTTCTTTCTGTCCAGTGCTTGTCCATGTTGTGCCACGTGACTTCACTAGAGCCTTGCTCTGAAATACACAACATGCACACTTTGCATAGTGCAGTTACACCATGCAATGGCAATGAACATTGCCAGAAACACATAACATGCATGTTATGAATTGCAATATTTTTACTGTACATAGAAAGTTTTGTGCTTTTATAGAAACATAAGTTAAATTAGGGAAACTAAAGATTTTTATCATTTTCCCATCTTATTCCTAAGCATGCAGTATCAAATTAGTATATCTCAGGACTGCACTGTGTTTGAATGTTTTGATTTCTAAAATTGGTATCTCTTTCTTTTACAGAAACGTTAAGTGTTTAACTATAGCAAGTAAAGACAAAAGCCCTTCAATAATATTTCTCTACCATCACCACTGTATGTATATGTAAGCATGAACATGAAAATTTTTAATTAAGCACAAATATAATTTCATACACTAAAGCTAGTATTTGAGAAAGTATTAGCAATATTAATATTTTAGGACAAAAAATGTTTCAGTTACAGGTAAGTGGCTAAATTTAGACAAAAGAGGGAAAAAATTAATGGCGATGTGGTAAAGTCTTCGATACCAGGTTGTAGTACACTTAATCTGACAAGAGGAAACTACATCAAGTCATTTCTACAATATGGATTTATTTCTAATGATGATGATGGTGTGGAAAAACAAACCTCTTTGCTTAATTTGTGATGAAGTTCTGGATGCAGAGAGCATGAAAACAGACAAACTAAAGTGATATCTTAATACCAAGCATGCAGCTTACCATGATAAATCAAAGGATTATTCTGAATGATTTTTAAAATCTTCAAATAAATAAAAGGAATGTTTTCAGAGATTTTATTACTGTCAATGAAAACTATTTACTTGCATCTTACAAAATATATTTAATTGCAAAAGCTAAAAAGCCCTACCTGATAGAGAAGATCTTACATTACCTGCTGCTATTAAAATGTCATTAACAGTTCATGGGGAAAAGTATGGGGTTGAAATTTATAAAGACTAGCAGCTTATTACCAGGTTGAAGGGTAGCCCAAAGTCTGCGATTCATTTAGATGAAACAACTGATATTTCTAACAAGGCACAGTTGCCACTTTATATAAAATGTGTTTATAAAGGAAGCATACATGAGGAATTACTGTTTTATCACCCTTTGAAGGGCATACAAGAGAGGAGATATAGGTCTTAAAGTTGATGAATTTTTCACAAATGAAAGTTTGCAGTAGAACAACTGCATTGAAGTCTGTACAGACGCTGATGGAGCAATTATGGGCAAGAATGTTGAATTTGTGGCAAAAGTTAAAGCTGGTGGCAATGAATATCTCATACACCATCTATCGGGAGGCACTTGTAGCCCCCCCTAAAAAAATTCACCAGTGTTAGATGTTGTGCTCTGCAATACTATCAAAATCATTAACTTCATTAAAAGCCATGCCCTTAACAATTGTTTGTTTTCAAACCTTTGTAAAGACATGGATTCTGATTACAAAAGCTTATTATTACACGCAGAGGTAAGGTGGCTCTGAGGAGGGCAGAGTTTAAACAGATTGCTGATAATGAAGGACGAAGTTGCTGTATTTTTGACTAAGCAGAAAGCAAAATTTTTCATTTTTTATAATGACTTATATTTTTCAAAACTGTTATTTGTTGGATAGTTTTTTAAAAACTCAATGATTTAAACACGTCACTTCAAGAAAAAAATAATATTTATGTTAAAAGATAAAATTGAAAGTTTTACTAAAAAAGTTAACATATAGAAGAATAGGGTAGGAAATGGTTCTTTAGAAATGTTTAGAAGCACAGATGATTTTGCAATTAAAAATAACCTTCCCAAAGATTTAATTGTAAGAGTTATAACTGATCATCTAAAGACAGCTTCAGAAATACTTCCCTTCAAATTTTGATCTAAAAAACTAAGTTGGGTTCCCAAACCACACTGAATTGACATAAAAAACATCAGTAATCTGCCAAGAAGAATTTGCCAAGTTATCAAGTGACAGAGGTTTAAAACCTGAGTTTCCTTTAAAAAAAAAATCATTAAATGAATTTTGGCTTGAGATTAGGACAGAATTTCCAACAATTTCTGAAATGGTCCTAAACGTATTTCTGACACTTTGTACTACATTTTTGTGAAGCAGCATTCTCAGCATTGACAAATATTGTTCTACTCTGAAAAATACTGAAGATGCTCTACTCTACATCCTTCTGGATCAAATATTCTGCCAAGATTTCATTTCTTTTTAATATAAAAATAAACAAGCACATCCATCTCATTAATATGCAAACTTTAATAAATTATAACTTTATGAAAACAAAAAACTGTTTTAAAAATTATTTATTATCAGTAAATGTACAATCTGTATACCTATTTTATACACCTGTATATATCTGGGGATTGCATAAAAATTTCTCCTAAGTGGAAAAAAATTTAAGAAGCCCTGTTTTAGAGCACAAAGGTCCAAGCTGCTTCTGCTCTGGGCGGGATACGTCTTGAGTTTTTGTTTTTTAATTACAGGTTTACTTCAGAGTGTTACAGTTAAGCAAGGGGTTACTGGGAAAGATAATCAGTATTCATTTTAAAAAAGAATTTGTTCTATTTGAAATTCTTAAGAGCAATGACAGGGAGTAAATGTCAAAGCTTTTGGAGAATAAATGAGATCTAGATAATGAGTAAGATTACTATATGCTTAGTATTCCGTTTTTATTTAACAGTATAGTCCTGCAATTACATTCCACTTATATAGCTCTCTACAAAGTTTCTACAATTTTCTCCTTAACATTCTAAACTATCTTCAAAGCACAAATGTGTTCAAATTTCCTTGACAAAACAAAAACAAAACCAATCTGCTATTTCGCAGTAATCTTGGACAGTACTGATGAGCATTTCACATTTGTAAGCTACCAAACAACAACCATGACACTGAAGCTTACCTGCCACACCCAGCAAAGCAAAAGGACCTTAACAAGAGTACATCAAAGTGAATCTGTGAAGTATCAAACCCACTATACTAAATCCAAACTTTGTTTCAGCCATCATTCAGAAAAGTTTCTTTCAAAGCATGGAAGGTTTTGGAATGCTATTTTAATCAAATACAAACCAGATTTAGAAACTCTTTCATTAACTTCATACTCTAGAGTGGTAGCCTGTGCCAGTAAAGGAGCCTAGATAAGTGCTGGAAACTGTATCAAGAATTTACTTTGTTTGGGACATTTGCCATGGAGTCTAGTTAAATCCAGAAGCCCTAAATGTGTCTTGAGAAAGACCTGAGTCTCTGAAGAACAATTCCAGAAGCAACCCAGCATACTAAAGGGCTCTTTAACTTTTAGAAGTAAGGACCAAGCAATAGCAGTAACCAACAAACATTAGGTTTGGGTTGCTTTGGGAGTCATTAAAACAGTATATTTTGAGATATTACAGTTTCTTCCTAAGACCAGGGCAATACCAAAAATAAAATTTCTTATCTCAATACAGAAAATATGTTCTCTATTCACTTCATTAGGTTCCCTAGTTTCTCTCAAATTTAATACTACAAAAACGTACATATGTTTAATCAACTGGCTACAAGATGGCCAAACTCAGGCTGTCAACAAACTGAAAGGGCTAAACTATTTGTATCAAAGTTTACTAGAGAAAATTCAAACTCACAAATCATAAAAGTAACTAATGATAGACTGACTCTAGGCCTAGCACTCTATCCACTGTGCCACCTAGCTGCCTTCTTAAACAAAGTTTGAAGTTCTGCATTCTTCCTGAAGCTTTTGCCTCATTTTCTCAGGGAATTTTTTCTCCAATAACACCTACTCAGTGATTGTTGTCTACTTATTTAAGCATATGCTTCTTTGTATTAAAATGTGTGAGTGTCCCAGTTTCCCAGAGAGATCCTAAGTTCCCTCAATGAAATGACCATCTTATATAATTCTATGTGACAAGAGCGTGTATGCATCAGGTATTCAATAAATAGTATTTGTCAATTGTTGTTGTTGCTCGTCCTTTGTTCTGGAAGAGTATCATGATGGCATCAGGAAGGTGATGTCATAACTTGCAAGTGAATTGGATATAAGTGAGGGAGGGCTGATCAAAGTTACCAGTCTCACCTTCCCCTATGGAGCCATCTGGGTCCAGTGGCAAGATATACATCAGGATAAATGGAGATGGCCCTCAGAATTCTACATAAACAAAAAGGAAGGGGACACATGGAGTGACTTGCTGAATTTCACTCTCATCTGGACTAGTCGAAGGGGAGAAGAACACATTCATAAATAGATGGATGGATGCATACATACATACATACATACATACATATACACACAGTACAGAATTCATTCAATCATTTAAAAACATTCTGAGAAGGGTTTCACAAGTTGCCTCAAACTTCAAAAGGAGGTAATGACAGACAAAAAGGTTAAAAATCTCTCTTCTAGGGGCAGTTAGGTGGCACAGTGAATAGAGCACTGGCCCTGGAGTCAAGAGGACCTGAGTTCAAATCCAGCCTCAGACATTTAACATTTACTGTGTGACTTTGGGCAAGTCACTTAACCCCAATTGACCTGCCCTCCCCCCCTTAAAAAAAAAAGCCAAGAAAAAAATCTCTCTTCTAGCTCTAAAATAACAAAAAACCATAGATTCATTCAAATAAATGCTAAGCAAAAAATCTGTAACACATCCCTTTTCTAAATCTTGCAATTTATTTTAGTTTTTTAATTTGTTAGCAATTTCAATATATCTAATATAATAAAAAAAAAAACTCTTAACGGGATTATCAAGTCACTCCTATCTGAAATACTTATTCAAAAATAGTTGGAAGAACCCAATTTAGAGCATAGGGAATGTTCTTTGTAATATACATAAATTCAGTTTACTAAAGTGCTATCTGTCTTGCATTATATTATTTGACCTACAGACTTTATAAAAAGATGTAGGTAATCTATTCAGGTACCAACAAAGTGTTGAGGCAAAAAAATTAAAAGCTAGAATGCATTTTTTAAAATACAGTAATATAGATTATATCAAGGTTAGATAACTGCAAGTGAAAATACTTGTACATAAACTGGCCGTGAATAGTTTTTGATTCTTAAAAAAAAAAGGTAACGATGGTATAATGAAGGGAAGTCGTATTGGTTTGTTGGTATTTTTAAGGGTAGTAAAAGAGAAGGAAAAGTTTATCTTTATTCAAATGGAATTTTTTTGGATAGGCAAAGCAACAAAAACAATGAATAAAAGTGTAACAAAGGTAACAGAAGTGGTTCACACACTTATTTCAAGCTAAAAGAATTCTTTCTTCACCATTCCGTTTGCATGTTCAACCCAACTACAAAAACACATCATAAAAATAAATTTGTAGAAATGAAATATAATCTACTCAAATCTGAAACTTACTTTAAAATGGAAAATGTATTTTAAAGTAAGATTCATTCATCTTACGTCAGAGAAGTATCAAAAGAGTGAACCCTAAAATAATGATAATCCCCATCTTCTTCAATGACTTCATATCATAAAATCATCCTTGTAACACCCTACATTACGACTTAGTAGAAAAGCTGTGGTTCACCACTTGAGAGCAATATACTAGATCAATTTTCACAACAGTCATAGTTACTAGCATGTTGGCTGTATTCTTAAACCACATGAAATTTTTTTTTCATAAAAACCACATAAGGCTGTCAGAAAAAAAAAATCACAGACGTAATGACCGTGGCAGTGTATGTTCAAAAAGACAGAAATTGCCCAGAAAAACCACACCCCCAAGGGTAAAGTTGAGAGTAAAATGTCTATATGGGCTAAAAATGCTATTTGCCACATATCATGTACTGTATATTATCAATGGGAAGTCATTGCTCAAAGAATGTTTATTTCCAGAGTCAATGGACCTTATTATATTTATTCACAAATTGAGGGTGAGGTAAAGCTGACAAGAATCTTTTAAAAAACATCCACCCACAGCTAGAGTCTATGTAGTCCTACACCACTAACGTGGGTGGAAAGAGGAAAGAACAGCATTTTTGGAGAAGCGACCAATATCTGTTCTACTAGAAAAATTCAGATAACAGATACACATTGCTTACACAGTTCAAATGCTTCTGAAATATGTATACACTGAAATTTTTAATTAACTTAAATGAATTAGAAGAGTTTGCTCCTTAAAGGAAAATTACCTTCTTTTTTTAATTGAAAAGTTGATAGTAAAGAATTCTCTTTTCACAACTCCAATTTATCTTTGGAACAAATATAAATATTCACCTTAGTTATTGTGAGGTAAATGTATAAATAATACCTCCTCATCTACTATTAATATCTAGGTAGTCTCATACATGGAGTGATAACAAAACTATGCACAAGGAAACATTGACATAGAGCACAAATAATCCATAATATCATACAATAACAAAGGTGTCTGAAAGCTTTTCATTGCCAAACCAAGAAAGAATGAAATAAAAGCAGCAGATATACTCTAGGCAAAAGTGAAGACTTCTGGAAACTCATCATGAAGTGTAATAGATGATATTCATATACTGAACATTAGCTTTAAAAAAATACAAGAAGCTGGTTGGCACTTGTGAAAGTGGTGAGATATTTATCAGTGTGAGAAATAAAAATTCCAAGGGAGAAACAGTTTAGGTTCACATACATCTCACTACTCAAAATGGAGGGACCCAAGTGAAGATGGGAAAAGGACATAGGGACTCCTTTGAAAAGGAAGGAAAAAAGGCAAGGAAGGAGGTAACTGCGTACTTTACTACTCCCTCCCAATACCGCATAGTCAGACTACATGGTATGGTGCTCAACTACATAAGGCCAAGTCCCAGAGCACAGAAGAGGTAGTTATTTTGGACTTCTTGTTAAGTAATGAATCACTGATATCAATTTGGTCAAATGCTATATAAATCATAGGTTTCATTATGCCATGACAAATTTAGTAACAATGGAACAACTTGAGTCCAAATATATTACTGAAATTGCCACAGAAACATATATGTGTATCTGGTTTCTAAGATGGATACCAAAATAAATGTATTTTTCACAAAAGTGACAAATAACAATCAAGACTTTTCCCATTTCAAATTAGCATACCTTCCGCACAAGGGATGATGTTATTTTATCCTAAAATGGTTACTTAAATTGTTACATACAGCAAATCTGAAGTTGATCTGCCTCCCCAAAAGAGGTACAGTGGAAAACCTCAGGTCAGGTACAAAGGAAACTGACTAATTCTGACTTCCCTTTGTTTAATCAGGCGAAACACAAATATGAGAACACATGGAATTTCAAAATGCCATTTTAGAAAAATCTGCTGTGCAGGTATATTGCATAAACCTAAATCTGCTCTATAGTAATAATACTGGTTCTTGATCTTGCATCTGCATTATACTCCCGGGCCAGCAGCATCACTCTACTTTTCTTTCCTATCTGTTTTTTCTCCCATGAAAAACAGGATGACTTCTAAGTTTTATAGTCATCTTCCACAATGATCACTTACGTTGTTGATTTCGCTTGTCACTGGCATTTTTCAAAGGGAGGCACACAGGACAGTCATGCCGTGTGCAATTCTTCCAATGGGAGATGATTTGTCGAGAAGATGCACAGTGGGCAACTACGACAAGAAAAATAATGAAATGTTATTTTGCAACTCAAATTTTAAATTTTACTTTATATTTAATTTACAAAGTTTCAACCAAAATGCAAACATGGATATATTTCAGTTCTTGTAGCACTGTACTTGCCCATCACCAGACAAAGATTTCACATTAGAATTATTGTTATATTTACTGATTCTTATGCCCTCTACCATCTTTGTCAAACTCTGCCACTATCAATGCTGAAGCAGAAAGCAGTTCACACAGTACTAAGGGTCATTTTGTGCTTTTTACATCTCGTATATTGGTGGCTACAGAGAAGAAAATGTATAAATTAGTGGTCAGCCTTGTGATGATGAGCCATATGGGATGTACCTAAGCTGGTCCTTAGACAACAGACACACAAACAGTTTAATCACCAAGACCACACCTGAAGTCACTAAAAGTACTAGATTCAGATGTCTGTGAGTTAAACCAGAAGACAAAGAAGTTGACACTAAAATAAAGGTCAACAGAAAGCTGCTCTTCAGAGAGGCAACTTAATGTTATTGGTTTCACTGTGTACCCAAAGACAGTATTTCATGGGATGTAGTCATCATGTAGTAAAGTAGTTCACAAAGAAACAGGCTACAGTAAAGATACTTGCAGTTTTAAACCCAACATATACTGTGGCAGATGAAAAGGTAGAAAAGTTCATGAATAATTTGCAAAGACCCTCTAACTTAAGTCAGCTTACTCCAATATTCAGTAATTTCAAAGCAAAGGTGAGTAAAGGGAAAGAAAAAAAATATTGTAAAATATGGCTCAGAAGCAAAAAATATAAAGATTTGTATATTGCTCAGAAAAGTTGCATCTGTAAATCATAAATATTTTCTTTAATAACAGAGTTGAAAGGTGCTAGAAGACGAAAAGAAAAGCTAAAAATATTAAATTCACTACCTTTCATAGGCAAGAAAGAAAAGATTACTGGGCATGATATCAGAATCTGCTCTGTGCAGTCAGGTTAGACTCATGAATATTAACGCCAGCAACAATACCAACATCAGAAGACAATACAGGAAATTACACCGGTTCCACCTCGACTTCTTTTTACCGGCTGTCAACCTGGGAAAATGGGAAACAGGCCAACGTAGAAAAACTGCAGCAACGGCTGCTTAAAGGAAATCCAGCCGATGCAAAACAGGCCAAAAGCTGCAAGAAACTCCTCAGACCAACAAAAAAAACCAGGGAAAGACACGGTAGCCAAAGACAACACTAGCTTTGCTTGGCAAAGTTTTATGATGGGAAACTGATGAAATATTACATGATTTCCCCAAATGGTAAAAAAACAAACAACTAAACAACATATATTTATTTAGTGCTTACTATGTGCAAAACACTAGAGATGTAAATAAAAATTTAAAAATAGTCAATGTCCTCAAAGAACTTAACTTCAACTGGGGGAGACAACACGAACATAAAACAGGCACATAAAAGACACATACAGAGAGAGCAAGGGGATCAGAAACATGAAGGAGATGGGGAAAGGCCTCCTGCAAAAATTTTATGTTGTGGTTGAGTGTTGAAGGAAGCTAGAGACTGTAAGAGGCAGAGGTAAGCAGGGAAATCATTCCAGGCAAAGGAGAAACAGTGTAAAAGCATAGTGAAAGAAGGTATACTGTGTTCACATAGAGCAGAAACAGGCCTCTCTGGCAACAACACAGAATGCATGGAGAAGAGAACTGTGTAAAAGAGACTGAAAAAATAGGAAAGATCAACGAATAGACTAACAGAAGAGAGAATATACAGAATTTATAGCAGCAAATAAACATAACCTTGTATTTGACAAGCATTAAGAATTCGTTATTTGGTGAAACAAAAAACAACAACAAAAAAACACCGTTCGGAAAACCATAAAGCAGGATGGCAGAAACTGGGTATAAATCAGTATCTTATGCCAATTACTAAGATAAGGTCAAAATGTATGCCTGACCTAGATATAAAGAGATATTATAAGAAAATTAGAAGAATACGGAACATTACTTATCAGACACATGGACAGGTGAACAATTTATAAACATGAGATAGAAAGCAAAGTTAGGTATAAAATGAGTAATTTTGATTACATTAAATTTAAAAGTTCTTGTATAAATGAAATAAATATAGGCAAGATCAGAAGGGAGAAAATTTTATACACAGTTTATCAGATAAATATATAATAAAATATATAAAGAACTTTGTCAAATACATAAGAATGTGAGTCACTGCGCAACTGATAAACTGTCTAAGGATATGAAGGGGCAATTTTCCCATGAAGAAATCAAAACAATCAACAATCACATGAAAAAACACTCTAGGGGGATGTAGCCAAGATGGCGGCATAGGAGCAGCAAGAAATCGCAGCTCCGACACAGCCACATCAAAGACCCAAAAAATATGACTCTAAACAAATTCTAGGGCTCTAAAACACACACAGATATATTCCCTGCTGAAGGCAGCTTGGCTCAAAGCGACCATTTCAACTCTGAGAGCCGAAAGCAGCCCAGCCTGAAATGGTTGTTTTTGCCCCCAGGACGGCTGGAGCTTCAGGACAGTGGATCTGCTACAGCTGTGGCAGGATCCACAATTATCCAGCCATAAGGAAAAAGGACTCAGGTTAGTGGAACTTGGCTAAATACCTGGGAAGAAAAGCCGGTCCTGCCAAGCTGCCCTGGGGCAAAGAAGCGGAAAGCAGAAGTTCTGCACCCATCTCCACATTGCCGCTTCAGAGCTCCCAGACTGCAGACAGCAGGGGGGCCAAGCCATCGTTCAGAGGCCAAGTGCTCTTGCGTTGAGCGGCCTGGATGCTGATCCCAGTCTTGGGTGGTGGTCCTGAGGTTTTTTTCAGTGAGCCGGAGCTGGGGAGGGACCCAGCAGCCTCCTAAAAGCCCCAGCAGCTGGGAAAACCCCAGTGATTTGGGACAGAGCTGTTCCCTCTGCAAGCAGAATTCCACAGAACTAAAAAACAACAACAACAACCAAAAACAAACCATTGAATGGCGACCATGAATAAGCATAGGAAGCAAAGTAAGAACAGCAACAAAACCCTAGATTCCTTCTTTGGGGAAAAGAAGGAACAAAACAGGGAAAGGGAGGAAGACAACACAGTCAGAATTCCCACCCCAAAAGCTTCCAAGAAACATGGAGATTGCCAAAAACCTAGAGATCAGCTGAAGAAAGATTTTGAAAACCAAATGAGAGAAGTGGAAGAAAAATTGGGAAGAGAAATAAGAATGATGCAAGAAAATCATGAAAGGAGAGTCAACAACCTGTCTGAAGAAGTTAACACCTTAAAAAAATAGATTAACTCAAATGACAAAAGAGGCCCAAAAAGCCAATGAGGAGAAGAATGCCTTAAAAAGTCGCCTTTGCCAGATGGAGAAAGAATCTCAAAAGCACTCTGAAGAGAATAATTCCTTCAAAATTAGAGTGGAGCAAATGCAAGCAAATGACTTCATGAGAAATCAAGACACTATCAAACAGATCCAAACAAATGAAAAAATAGAAGGCAATGTGA